>JBCAUA010446040.1:0-17615 GCA_038406235.1 Peronia verruculata | reverse complement strand
GTTGTTGTTGTTGTTGTTGTTGTTGTTGTTGTTGTTGTTGTTGTTGTTGTTGTTGTTGTTGTTGTTGTTTCCCCCTTTTTTTCGTGGCCAAGCTCTGAGATCAAGTCAAATCGCTTATTCTGTGAGTTTTTTGTACAGGGGCGTCATCTGTTTTCTTGAAATAAAATGAAATGTATAAGTATACTTGCACGAGCACTGAGATCACGGTTGGTGTGACAATGTGATGGACCACCAAAGTGACTGGTTTGTTCTATATTTTAGTGTCAAACATCACAGTCACCTTATTTCGTACATCTGAGGGTAACTAGGAAAGGACTGCCTTTTCCCGGGAAAGATAAGAGTTTGATAAACCTGCAGGTCTGTGTGTCAGGTCAGTGATAAGACCCGACACACGGAGCATGCAGGTGAACAACAGAAAAAAGGTTTGTGCGCCACCAAATTTAGCACCCTTTTTCCCCCCGCCCCCAAATCAAGTGAGAGCTAATGCTCTGGTGGTTCTTATCACGTACACACATACACACGCACAAACACACACACACAATGGAGAAAATCTCGGGAAATCAATTATCGGTGAGAGCCAGTCAAACAAGGACAACTAACAGCGACGCGAAAGGATATAGAGCGGGCGGGGGGACAGAGGTGAAGAGACCGTATTTTAGTTAGGTCCACATTATGTACACTTGGATTTAGGATCAAACCCTTTTTATTATCTTGCATGTAGTATTACAGATCCCAAGTGTTACAGATACTAGAGCACTTTCTCTTGCTGATTTCTAGTATCCGGACTGCGCAACGGACCTTTTCCAGACAAAGTAGTCCGAGCTGAACGACGTGCTTGTTTCTAACTTAAAATAGAAGAGAATCCACAGCTTCCGTGGGAGGTTCTTTATCGTCAGTGCTGGGAAGTCCGCGCCTCCGGTTTTCCCGATTCTAGGCAAATCTCGCGAGAATGATTAATACCTCATTTGAATATAGGAACGGGATTTCGCGAGATTTAGGCAGAGTAGCTAGAAATAGGGCGCGGACTTCGCAGCACTGCATATAAATTCATCAGCAAAAATAAATAAATAAATAAATAAATAAATTTTATATTAAATAAATATGATTATTGAAATCTTTGATGAAAAACAGGTCAATCAAAATGTATGCACACATATATATATAGGTTTGCATGTAGACATGCAGATATAACGGCCCCGCGTAAGAGTGGTGATCGGCTCTTTCGTTTAAGGTATGGAGAAAGAGACAACAACAACACCGTGTGCGTGTGACTTTCTTGGGCTACACGTTGTTCATTCATTGTGTAGATATCTAGTAATTGGTACATACATGTACTTTTGTGGTAGTGTCAGCAAATGATTCCATTGCTGTGTGTGTGTCTTGGAGATAAATATGTCTGTCTGTCTGTCTGTGTTTGTATGCAGATAGATTGGTAGGTAAGTAGGTAGGAACATAGGTAGGTTGGCAGGTAGATAGGTAGACAGTTAGGTAAGCAGGTTGATATATAGGTAGATAGATCGTAGGCAGGCAGGCAGGTGGGTAGGCAGGTAGGCAGGTAGGTAGGTAGGCAGGTATGTAGGCAGGTAGGTAGGCAGGTGGGTAGGCAGGTAGGTAGGTAGGTAGGTAGGTAGATAGGTAGATAGGTAGGTAGGTAGGGTAGCCAGCTAGCTAGCTAGTTAAGTAGGTAGGTAACTAGAAGAAAGGGGTAAGGTGAGAAGGATTTGGATCAGGCACAGTAACACAACCCCATCATGATATCCGGAGCCACTAATTTACATTCCACAAACCACGGGAAGAGAAAAACAAAACAAGTCAGAATAAAGAACCAGGAAGGAAGGACGCGGGGTCAACGCGTGCACACAACAAATTCAATCAGTTTCAGGAGTTTTCTCTCTTTCTTTTCTTCTTCTGTGTTTACCTTGTGACTGAATGCTGGATGTGTTGTTCTTTCTTTTTCGATGACGTTGCAGGAGCAACTCACAATGAAAAGACAAGTGGTATGCAAGATATTTGTTTCTAACTGAATAATTCATACTGAGGCAAATGAAATAATTTCAGCCCGTCAAAGATTATATCCATTTCTGTGACAAAAGCAAGCCTGAACACTGAACATGCATTAAGTGTTTATCTTTTCATCTCTTCGTTTCTATCCTTTAATTCCTTCCCCCTCCCTCCTCCCTCCTTCTGGATTTACCCATCCACCTGTAAATCCTTGCGCCCGTCCGTGAATCTGTTCGCCCATCCATCCATCCATCAATGAATCCCTCTATTCTCCCACCTTCCCACCCAAATTGTTCCATCCATCCATCTATCCTCCATCCATCCTTCCATCCATCCATCCATCCACCACTCACCACCCATCCATCCATCCATCCATCCATTTATCCATCCATCCATCCATCATCCATCCATCCATCCAGCCATCCATCATCCCATTTATCCATCCATCCATCCATCATCCATCCATCCATCCATCCATCCATTCATCCATCCATCCATCCATCCATCCACCACTCACCACCCATCCATCCATCCATCCGTTCATCCATCCATCCATCCATCCATCCATCCATCCATCCATCCACCCACTCACCACCCAGTCATCCAATACATTGTAAAGATTACTGGCCTAGCATTTGTTGAGTTTCTATCTTGTATAAAGTGTCACATATCCATTGTTGATAACCTTAAGATTGTATTTTTAGCTCAGACCTATTTTTCCCTGTGGTTGTCGACGTAGAAAACATACAAACACTATTGTCTCACCTCCACGACTCTAGTCTCTCATATGACGCCAATTATCCTTGTGAATAAATAAGATTATTTATCTACTGTGAATGAGGATTTTCACGTCATAATGGTCACCAAAAGAAATGATTATCTAAGCACATAATATAGGCAAAATTATTATCAAAACTCCCTTCATTAAGGAGACGGTAATTTATTTCTTTCATCAGTCTAGCAGCATAAGTAATACTCAGACAAGCCTTCACATCTAATTTACTAGTAATGGCTGTAGTTATCGTTTTTCTCTGCACCTCTAAAGGTGACTGTCAAACCAGGTAATTCCCTATCTGTAACAGCCGGAGAATAAACAGTATAGACAGTTATAGACCTTAAAGTAACAATATTGCTCTAGAGCAGGAGTTTCAAACACGCGGCCCGCGGGCCGCATGTGGCCTCCAAACAATAATTTGCGGCCCTTGAGCAACCTGGCATTGTATGTAAATTTTGAAAGAAAGAAAAAGACTTTCATTATGAAACTGGATTTTAATAAATGTTATGATTTATATAATTGGTTTTCACAACTATGTTTACAATTTTACTCTTTCCAAGACGACCAACATTTTTGTGGGCCTCGGGATCCACTATTTATCATATTTTGGCCCCATTCTTGTCTTGAGTTTGAGACCCCTGGTCTAACTAATATTGAAAAAAGGAAAATCAGAAGAAAGAGTCTGATATTACCCTCCAGCTACAATGACAGAGGATTTCAGCGTGCTTTGTGGCCTTCGATATTTATTCTTCCATCCTTCCATTGTGTATTTATGGTTTTCAGCTCTAATGACCGAATTTCTCAGACTTTTATTAAGAAAACAAAAAGCATCCTGGACTGTTGAAAGGTCTTCTGCTTGGATGGCAAAACTGGGTCTGATAAATCATAAATTTGGGCGACAAGGTGCAAAATATCACATCAAAATGACAGGCCTAGCAGGAAAAGCCAATCTATAGCAATATCCAGTGCACATGAGCTGGAGGGTTGTACCCTTGGTAATAATAATAATAATAGAAAGTATTTATATAGCGCTTATCCCCATAATTAAAAGGCTCTAAGCGCTTTACAATCTTTACAATAATACACGTTGTACATGACACAGATTTAAAAAGTTAGCTGAGACAGCCCCCCTCTATGGGCTGATGGAATTGCATTACGATATCTTTTCCAGCATAGGGGACAAATGCTTTCTCCACTGGAAAGTAACATGCAAAGGAGGGTTGCAAGTTGTAGGCTATGGTGTGATACTTACCATTATTGTGTGGATGACAGGGTGTGAACATTGTATAAGTGTTACATGACCAGATGAAATGAATCAAATGTCAGAGAGGGTTTCATTGAGGTAACTGGACTTAATTGATCACAAGGTCACAGGAATGAAATTTGGACTGAATATTTCAGCATGAAAAAGTCACAGCTGGATACACTTTTTACACCTAAGAAAAGGTGTACCTTTTCACTGACTCTAGTAATGGTATACATGAAAATTTGACACAGGCTCATCTCAGCTGGTTGTGGAGCATATATCTTGACCTATATCTCAGAACATACCTTCACTGCACACTTTGTCTCTCCAGAATTGTCAGCTAGAATATTCTTAGCAAAGCCCTCAAACACTTCTCCAAAGGCCCCGCTGCCCAGGAACATTGTCAGTACCAGCTGGTTACGGCTAAAGTGAGGCAGCTTGGCAATCTCTTCATCTGTGCATTGGATGCTGGGAAGAAGATGGATCAATCCATTAACTCCAGAATTGTTAGAGATTAATGAGTTTAAGGATTTGCTCACTACATTTTGTGTATGACTAACTTTCTTGAATGCCACAACAAGATACATTCTCAAAATGATCATTGGGCCCAAGTGGTAATTTCTTGAATATGAATAAATATCATTTCAGTAATGCTTATACTCTTCATTTAACATGTCAGCTATACTGTACATACTTAGTAGAAAAAGCAAATTCTTGCAGCAACAGATACTGGTCCTATAGAAAACAATTAAAAAGATAAGAAACACAAATTAAATAACTGTCAATGAATGTTACAGACCTTTTCACATCAAATGTTATGAGAACACTTACTTGATGGCATATAGCGTGTTGCTCTGTTGGAAGGTGGTGTGTGGCAGCTCCCTCAGTGTGGCCAGTTCTGTGTCAGGTCCTCGAATGATAAAGTGCTGAGTTTTTATCTTCTCCCGGCGCTTGCACAGCACTGATGGTGGGTGACAAAAAAATACACAAATAACTGTTTGATTTTTTTTCTTCTTCATGTGATATTAAAAGTATAACATAAACATGCAATGATTTTCACTAAAAAGACTCAGTAACTATTGCAAAAATTAATAAACAATAAAAATTATTGTAAAAGTTGACAAAGGTCCTTCTTACCTAAGACCACAGTTATAATGATGAGGGCCACCAGTAAAACAATACCCACAATGATTCCAATGGTCACTTGGTCACTCAAGCTGCTTTCCACAGCTGGGGATAAAATGGGTGGAATGTGAGAAAGACATCAAATGGCAATCACATTTTCATTTCTAGTCAGCCCTCACTTATAATTCACATTCAATTTATTACAGTACATCTGGATGGAATGTTATGTTTTGGATGATGAATGATTTATTGATAATTTGGGGATACTTTATCCCCTTTATATTACTGATGTAATATGAAAGCATTGTGCTTGCATAAGAAATGAAAAATCTTATTATATCACATTTGCCACTTCTCTGGAGTAAAATCAGTAACCTTTGTCAGCTGTCAAAAGGTTAAATATTCACTAACAGCTACCAGACTTTGTGCTAATAATCAACCAAATTTGTAGCTTGAGGCCAGAATTAAGAGAAGGAAAAAAACGTTTTTAAAAAAAGCTGTTACTGTTACATTAATGGCTGTCAAGAGGTTACTTCCATACTGATTTTTCATTGAAATTTGGGTTAAAATTTAGTTTGCAGACATAATAATGAAACTAGAGAAACACCTTTCGTTGAAAGGTGATGAAAACCAATTCAATTTATGTTCATACTTATATTAATTTATTAAGCTGCTGACAACCTCTGGGTTTTGAACTTTCAGGCACAAAAGGTGAAACAGTAATATACATTATGAAATAAATGTCAGTAAGATCACTTACACAAATCAAAGCAAGAAAGGCTAGATTGTTTTCAAGGTAAAAGAAAGCAGAGACTGCTCCATTTTGTTCACTGTCTATTGAATTAGACTATTATCAGAGAAAAGAAAACAGACTACTCCTTCATACCAAATGCAGCCAGGAAGCGTGAGCTGTTACTGCTGAAAGGTCCCATGCCCTGGGAGTTGATGGCTGCCACCCTGAAGAAATAAGACTTGCCACGCTCTAGCTTAGATGTCTCCACCAGCCATCGTTCAACTGAGCCATTGTATGCCATCTTCCAGGAGTCTTTCTCCACATTCCTGGCAGGGCAGTGAAAAGTGACAGATGTGATGATCAAAGGCTATTTAATAAACTTAAGAGGTATCAATGGGTTGATCTGTTCAAACTATCGATTTTTGTTTATAAACTTTGAATGCAATGTCATAATATATTTGACCTATTTTTAGTAGTTGTTAGAAAAGAGAGAGAGAGAGGGGGGGGGGGGGAGGCTAAATCATGGCATTTTTCCCTGATGACGAGACATACTGGAATGCAATATTTCACTATGTCTATGCAAAATCAAAAGTGTATCAAAGGAAACCAGGATAGTCTCAGGTCTTGGTGGGTCTTATGCATATGTGGTATCTGAGAGTAGTGAGTGTCGTACATGTACTCCAGCAGGTAGTGCTTGATTGGATCCCCATTATCCTCTGGCTTCTCCCATCTGACTTCATATGATCCTGTCTTCAGATGGGTGACAATTGGAGGGGATGGCTGGTCAGGGCGATATACTGGTAGAAGATAAACCAAAAAATTACTTGATAACAACCATAATAGAAGAGGGACAAAAATACCACAGATTATCTTTTCTTGAAAATAGTATATTGAAAACTAACGTACATGTATGTAAGAAAATCCAATAAGACATTATTATTGAACACTGCTTAGGGTTGTCACGTAATCTTCTCTTGAAAATGTTGCAATATAGACTATGATAAATAAACAGATTCAATACAAGATGTTTTTCCTTATGAATAAATAAAGTATTCGTATTTGTAAAAGATGATGAATTGTCACAAAATCTTTTCTTGAAAATGATGCAATATAGACTAATGCAAGTAAGATGATATGCAAGAAGTTTTTGCACGAGATTTTCTTGAATGTTACTAAAAATGGCCCAGTGAATGATGACAAGGTAGAGCATTACCCAAAGTTTTGTATGTGAACCGGATGGGGTCTGGAGGCCACATGTAAAAAGCTTCATCATAGGGTCGAACAGGGTAGTTGGCCCTGATGCGAAAGGCATACAAGGTATTAGGTTTCAGCCCAGTCACCTCTTCTCTATGTTCAGTGAAGTTTTCTGTCATACTGAGTAGACCATGATCCTGCCAGTCTAGCTCAGCGCCTGGCTTCACCTGAGAGATCACAAAAATGTTCTCTAGAAATACACATATTGGGGAAATTTCCTTCGAAAACTGGATGTCAAAAATCCGATATTTTGTGTGTCAATGGGATATTTAAAATATTCTAATGTTTACTCAAACTAATATCATGATGCGTGACATATCAAATCAAAGGAATGTTGTTGTTTACGGTCTTCTCGTTTTCTATCACACAAATCAAGAAGCAATAAATATAACACTGCTCCTATTCTCAAAGGGGTGGCGGGTGTCCTAAAATATTTTTTTGCTAAACAAAAAAAGATGAAATTTTGGGCTTTTGTTTTCTCTTAAAAGTCCTATCTTTTCTCAAAGTAAAAATGGTATCAAAAAGTAGATATGTCCATTCTAATGTGTTTGAAGATGTGGTTTCTGTTGTAGTTAGGACAATTTAAGTTAGATACCCATTCACAAGTCACTGAAAGGCAAAAATGGGAACAGAACATAAGTTTGAGAAACAAATTCATGGCTTCAGAAAAATACCCAATGTCCTCACCTCAGCGTATATGACTGTATGTCTCACAATGTTTTCATCAAGAGGGAAGCGCCATATAATTTCAATAGAATGGGGTGTGACATGGCCAAATGTGATGTTGCTGGGTGTTTTAAAGGTGTGGGCTTGCACAGTATCTGTGCCATTGCACTTCGACCTGTTTGCTGCACAGACCTGGACCTGGAAAACAAGACAATCGCAGAGCTGAAGAAGACCAGTGAGATGAGAATTACATTACAGCACTGCAAAAACCTCTCACCACTTCAACACAGTCTATATCCACCTGGGACAACAGGATTAGCCTAAACCTAAGTTGCAAAATTTTGAACCTAGAGAATCACTTCAGTGGGACTCAATGTTTTCATGCAAACTGAGGTCTCGGAAAATACTACAGTTGTCTGGAGAGTAATAAGAAAATTAAGGTAAAGTAAATATTTCCTTTTTGATCTAACTGAAATTCACATAAGGGTTACGGTCACTCTTTGGCTACTTTTCAATGAAATTTTCTTGGAGATGGATACACTTTTGCCAGTACTGAGCCAGAGAAGAGATACCTTCCTTGAAGAAATTTGCGTCCAAGATTTTCTTGGAGGTTCCCACCAGTTTCCATTTCAGCTAAAGGATTCTCACCACCACTTCATCTGTACTGATCCAGAGGGTTCTGTGAAATCGACTAGCTGCAGCTTAAGATCCTCTGTCAACTGTTTTGGAACCCACATAGCCGAAACTCTCCGATAACCCAAATCCACACAGACTTTCATGAACAATGCTCCTTGAAATTTTAAGAACTGAAGCAATGTCTTGAGCTTTCAACTATCTATCTTCTCAAATGAGCTTATCAACCTGAGCAGCATTTTGTGCATGTCTTGTAGATTTGGGGTGCACAGAGCAGGATTCGACTTCCAATCTGGTACGGCCTGCCTTGAACACAATACAGCAATGATGTACCTGACTTTTTGCTTATTCACATTCTTACCCTACATAGTAATACTTTCATTTTGGATTTCAGTGATATTTTTTGTTTCATTTGTATGCAAAAATTGCACAACCTCCCTTACCTCCACTTTATGACCATGGGGGCCACGATATTTAATCTGACATTAGGAGAAAATTTGTTGAACACTGATGCTGTTATCTGGCCACAAGAAAGCACTTAAAATTTCCCGTTATTCACCATTTACAGATTAAAAAAATATTGATTAATATGAAGGTTATCGCCATTTTCTTATTACTTTCCAGACACCCCTCGTATATAACAAAATTGCTGTAGATATCAAACTGTGTCATCAGAAGTCAACTTGCATAAAAATATTGAACTTTTATCATTGAAATATACATTTTCATATTTGGATAGTTGAATTTCCCAGGATTTGATAGCAAAACTTCTAATGATAATTCAGGACACATCAATTTTGAATACTAAGCAAGATGGAGGGATTTCTTCTAGTGATGGGGTAGATTTCATAAGTGCATAAGATAGCTGAAGGTGCTGGCCCATATGATATGTATTTGAAACCTTTTATAAATTTTGATGTCATAATATTTTGTTCGATCATCAGGGAATGTGAAATTATTTGATTACAGAATTGGTAGATATAACTTAGAAAATGAAAGAGATTTTATATCAAATACTAGCAATGATCCTTTACAATGCTCACCTTGATATTGTATGTATGGTTAGGTTCCAGATCCCTCAAGAGAGTTTCAATCAATCCCTTTAAAGGATTGTGATCGACATTTTCTGTCTCCCGTTGAACCTGGCCTTCTGCTGTCAGAGTGGAGAACTGAACCACGTAACTGATCATCTCTAAAGGAGCATTGAACTGGAGAGGGGGCAACCATTGTACTAATATCTTCTCTGGACTGACAGTGGTGGCAATGACATCTCTTGCGGCTTGAGGAACTGAAAATTTTGCACATTGCAGCAGGAAAAAAATATTATGAAATACTTCACAAGAATATTGCTTATTTGCATAAAATGAATAGCAATTACAGAGAAACAGAAAGGACAAGTCATATTGTCTGATATATACTGATCTGGTTTTTACATATAAAATGAACAAATTTATCACTGAGGAATATCAAACAACAACAACAAAATAGACAAGAAAAATATTCAGACTTTAAAACAGAAAAAAAAAAAAACTAGATGGAGGAATTATTTTCATGTAAGATTCATGGCCTATCTCATGTTGTCAAAGGACAGTGTTATACAATATCTGACCTAAGACATATATATAACAATGTATCAGTGTGGGTTTGTCAGGAAGACATGTGATAGTATTGACTGAGATGTTCTGTTGTAAATATGCAAAAGTGTTTAAATACATGAGAAACAGCATTTTGATTAAAATGCGTAACTAACAGCAAATTAATCATGCATTTTTAATCACATGTTATGATTACAGATTTGAACATGATAAAAAAAAATATAACAGTCTTATTTCCCAGTGTCACCTGCATGAGAATTCAAATATAAGAGTTCAGATATGAGAACTCAGGTATGACAATGTGCTGCCTTACCACCAAATTTGGTTTTCAGTATGAGAGGATCACTCATGGCCTCTGACAGGTACTCTGTATAGTAGTTACTGACAGCCACTTGAATCAGGTACTGGGTAAATGATTCCAGGTTCTTCAACTCCACATCAATAGTGTAGGATTCCTAACAGAGAGATGAAAACAACAGATACTTGGTAAAATTTTGATTTGTAGAAGCAGGAGATGAGAGTCATAGCAAAGATGGTTTGTGGCCACACATGAAAAAGGGTTTGACAAGTTCCTAATGATTTGATATTTCTGTATTTATGCGTAACTACATAAGTAAACAGATTTAAATGAATACGGATTGAGTAATTATGATGTTACTTTGAAGGTCACATTCCGCAAGGCTGTGAATAATTATTTGGAACATCCTCACAAATCGTAAGCTTTAATGGCTGGTGCAAGACAGACGGGAATGGAGAGAGAGGGGAGAAGGTGAGGGTAAGAAGAAAGAAGTAAAAGCCTAAAATTCTCGCCCCCCCCCCCTCCACTTTCCACCCACCTCCTCCTCCTAAGAGAGCCTGAAGCTTAGGGGTGGAAATATATAAAGGGCAAATTTTTTAAATTTTTTTTATTGATATTCACCTCATCATATTTGCGAGGCTTGCCTTATGTTATCTGTCCTTCATTGCCTTACAAAAATAAATAAAACATAAGTTTAGCTTAATTGATTCCAACACATAAAGGATGTAATTGAAATTTCCACTTTTCTGAAAAGACTTTGATCAGTTGCTTGCACTCTTGCACTTCTACTCCTCTTATTCCCATCACGGTGCTTTTCAGAGCTAATCTGTATTTTCAAAATGTTATTAAAGTACCAACAAGTGACTCACTCATCGAGACAACTATACCTGTTTAACACAGACGGAAGGATTAGCACGACAGTCCTCAGGTGCTGCCCCAGTCTTCAGAATCTGGACCTTGCGGTAGTAGATGGTAAATTTGTCCTGTGGCGCACTGATTCCTTGGCAGGCTGCTGGTCTGATGGGTGCAGCCAGCCGCAGACGGATGAATGTGCTGTCCACATGGATATTCTGAATGGAAGAGTTATAAGCTCCAGGGTCCAAGCACTGTGAGTCTGAAAAGTGAGAACAAGATCTCGTTGTTGGGACAGTCTATGCTTATTGTGAGAATTAACTTAAAAGCATTCAAAACTGGATCATCACTCATATATCTATGAGCTCAACATTGAATAAAGTCAAAGGAATTTGTATACTGCCTGTTTAGCTATTTATTTATAACAGAACAAGATTTCAAGAATGAGAAACTACATTTCATCTATGTGTAACAGTTCACAACAGTGTTAACTCACTGAAGACTGAGCTTTTTTGGGGTTCACATAATATATTGAAGACTGCAGTTTTCAGGGGTATTTAAAAAATTATTTTAAAAAAACACTTTTTATAGTCCCACATCAACCATTCTAATACATATGACAATTCTAAAGCAGTCCAGTATGAGACAGAAAACAGAAACTGATTATGTCACAGTTATTTTTTAATAATTTTTAAAAAATGAGACAAATTTTGCATTTCCCTGAGAATTTTGGGAAAATAAACTGAAGTCAAATAAATCATCTGAAACCAAACAAAGAAAAACAAGTTTATGCATTCTGTGTGTGGGTAAGTCTGTGTAGTGTTCAGGAATGAAAAAAAAAAGTAAATTCTCACATTCTTGCCTTTCTCTGCTCGACATTATGTTCAGTAGATCAACGCAACTGAGCTGTTTAGCGTCCACACATTCACTTCAAAATGACTTCCCTTGTTCTTCAATTTCTCTAAAAGTTGCAGACCTACTTCCGCCAAACTCGGCACAAAATGAAAGAAATGGTGACTCTACAGTAAGAGATGGTTCCCGGGGCTTTTGCATGGAATGAGTTGGTGAAAAAAAAATTGTAAAGTCGAGCCTGCAAAGGTTGCGGGAATGTCTCCAATGAGCAAAGGCTCACTTTTTAATTTACTGTAAAAAAAAAAAAAAAAGGAAGCACTTTTTGAAAACTGGAATATTTCCATGGGTAACTGAGCCATAACATTACAAAAAGATTTCCAGATTACCTCCTACAAACAGGATAGAAAAAATCAACAATAGAAAATGTCACATACCTGGCAGAGGCTGTAGGTGAGAGCCATAAGCCACAATGTCTGTCACACCTGCAATTGTTTGATGGAGCATTAATTTCCCTGTTGTTTTGCTGGCACTGTAGAGTTTTCCATCATCCTTGTTGTACCAGCTGACCCTCATATGGTCCACGGTTAAGAGAGTGGGAGGTAAGCCTGTCCGGAGCAATTGTTATATATAAGAGCTATAAATCTACTGTAAAGTCCCTAGTAGTCCTGCAGACTTTAATAGTCCCACAAACTTTAAAAGTAATTTAACATTGGTCTTTCAGCAGCACAGTTTCACATCATCATTCCTTTCTCCCTTTTCATATCACTAGAAAACTCAAAAATCGTTTGAAGTGTGGGACAAAAATTGTTGAAATTGGATGTGCTATTCTCTCTTCATTAGTTAGAAGATCAGAAGAGAGCGAGGAATAAGAATGGAAACCAATGAAAGAAGAGAAAGTGTGACAAAAATTTTACTCTTTTGGTCCAGACACAAAGACATTTGCAAGTTTATGTGTCAGTCTATTCATATCTGTCATTCTGAATGTCTGATATGCAACAAATGGGATAATTTAAAATGTACAGGTCATTTTCACCATCAAGAAAGAACTGAGATATCATTCACTGATTCATAAATAAATATGAAAAGTTCTATGAATTTTTTACAGTATTTATTACATATAAATGCTTTACTAATATCTTTGTAGAATAGATTACAAATTCCACATAATATATTGCCTATAAGACCATGACCATACAGAGATATTTATGAAAAATGTTTCCAAAATAACAGCCAAATACTAGTGAAAAGAGCAATCTCTGATTGTTACAAGAGATTGTTACATAATCATATCAATGTGAACTTACCACTATTCTGAGAATTTGCTGGCTTGAAAATCAAACTACACTGACAGCCATTGATATCAGATGAGTAGACAGCTCTACTGATTTTATCAACAAAGACAATCTCAGTTGCGCCATCTTGTCTCTTATAGTTCATAGCTATAACGGGTGCTACATCAACTGTCTGAGAGCATGAGCACTGCTGCTGGACACTACTGCGTCTAGATCTAGAATCTTCATCACCAAGGATCACCTCAACCTTTTTTGATCTGATATCTGCCACCAGGATTTGACCTTGACCTTTAGAATTGTTCTCGGCCCACATGATGGCACTGAAAGTAGATATCAAGCCATGAAGATGAACAAAAAAGGATCCCCAGCAATAACTAGTCATTTGAATTCATCTGTATTTTTGCAGTGAAAATGAAGAATAACCTTGAGCTCCTTTCCGTTATTTTCTTCATATAGGATTAAGCATGTCACTGTTACATCAAATTTGTAGTCCAGTGCTCCACTGCAATCCACCCACCTGCTTTCAGTCCTGTCCACTCTACGAGAATTAACCAGCACTAATCCTCTACTTTCCCACACGAATCAGAAGAATAGACTGCTATGTTCAATGTTACTTGAAGAGACAACTTATACGTCTCACTTGGGATCTTACTGTTACCTCGTTTGCTAATCATTAGCTTGCAGCATCTATCAACAGATTCTGTGTATTGCAGTGAATATCTGGTTAGTGGTTGAAACATTGGATAATCAAACACTGGAGAAAAGTGATTGGTAGTGGGCCAGTTGTGGATGTACTAAGTAAGTTTTTCTGTACACTGAAGACTGATAATTGGATGTACCTCATACTGCGTGTAGCAGTAAAGCAACTAGGAGCTCAAAATGACTCAACATTAAAGAAATCTATGACAATGATAGGAGTAGAAATAAAAAAAACAAACAACAGTTTACCTGATAAAGGTTTTGTGACATTGAAAATTATGAATACACAGAAACAATATGTATTTCTCTGTGACAATGATAATTAGAAATGTATAAAGACAATGTCCAATAATCTTCATGTAAGTCTGATCCATGGCAACGGAAAATATTACAAACAAGCCATGAGCGGCTGATCTACCTGTTGTATGGGTCTGTGACTATACTGCCAATCTCTGCTGGGCGAGACAAGAACAAGCTATAACCTCCTCTGTCAATGTTGTACTGCATGATGTTGCTCTCCTCTGGTCCCACCGACTCGACTGTGTACATGGTACGGCTTATCCAGTCTATTGTTAGATCTTTGCCAGTGCCATTCAAGTCAACCAGCTGAAACAGAGAGAGAGGGACACTGTTTGACAGTGGCATTCATTCATCCACCATTCTCATATATTTTGCCCACCCATGACCCCAGATCACTGTATTTTCCTGATACTTTGGCGAAAACATGGTTAACTGGTGCTTAATGCAATACCCATCAATGTAGAAACTAGGCATTTTCCCATAGCGCTTTTTTTCTTTTCTGAGCATCAAGAAATTGACAAACAATGGCCACCAAACTTCCAGCAGGATGACAGACCAGTCTTCCACATAGATGTGCTATTTTGAAAGACCAGAGGTAATGTTAAAATTAAAGTGACTTCAGTGCTCTTGAGAGCTATCTGGCACTGGAGAGCTAATTAAGAAATGTCCATTGACAAACAAACATCACTCAGTCCCTAATGAAAACATGTAATCATACCCAGTTGTTTAAGTGTAATAAGGGAAACAGACAGTACTAAGTACTAAGATTTTTCCTGATGACACACATTTGTTTTCAGTTTGGTGGTAAGTACAAAACAAACAGGTTCAATCCTCCTCAAGCTAAGAAAACAGAAAACAGGGCAGATGCTCTATAAAGAGACTGGTGGCATACCTCATTGAAAGGTGATCCTGAATTTTCATAGATGTTGCTCCTCCTGTCCAGCCAAAACATCCTGGCTTCTTCCTGAGCCAAGAAGGTGACAGCTTCTGGTGCAATGTTGGGCAGGAAAGGAGTTGTTAAGTCTGGTTTATTGTCTATCTCAGTCACAAACAGTCCTCTGGTGGAAGCTATTAGTAGTGTTGGAATCGGATTGAGAGCTGTTGGAAAGGAAAAGACAAAAACAAATATAGACAAAGTTAAAGTTTCCTGCTAATAATTTGTTCACATCACTGAAAACTTCTCAATTACTGTTTTACTACTTTGAAGATCAGAGGATTCTGAGAAAAGGAGAAGAAAATAGAAAAATAAAGGCAGTGTTAGAATTTGCAAGCAATAACATTTTCATGTCAGTAAAAGGAAATTCACAGTTATTATTTCACTGTTTTTTGTTTCTTTTTTAAGGAGATTTGAAGACTTGTATTTCAGTGTATTCCAATGCTATAATTAATCTGATCACCAAGAAGAATTTACACTGTTTGTGCTCTAATCTTCCATATTGCTTCTGTCTAGAATGTTTAGTTTGTGACACTTTATTACACGAATGCCTACCGTCTGTAACAGCTGTTTTGGTCACAGATTCTGGGCCACATCCAGCCTCAGTGCAGGCTGCCACCTGACAAAAAGGTAAAATTGAAAAGCAGTTATAAATAAAGCTTTGAACATATCTCTGTATTCACATCCTTCACTTGATTAGCTTATAAGCACATTTGGCAGATCTGTTGCTGGACAAACGTCTCGATTTCATTTTGTTTTTCACAGCACATTGGCAAATATTATGGAAACTTGACAAGTATAATATATTAAGTATGAACACTGGACTGAATTCATTGCCTTGTACTAACAGACCACTATGTATACAGAACAAATCTGGTGGATTTTAAAATTTGAGTTGAAAAAGAGAATTCACTCTGAAATGTGAGTTTTAAAAATCTAAAAAAATAAAAAAATGACTCAAACCTTAAAATGATAGGTCTGTGACTTGACAAGAGGTGTCAATATAAAATGACGTGCAGAACCTTTCACTCTGACAACAGTAACATCTGAACGTTCACCATCTCCCATCCAGTGGGTCACTTTGTGATAACTTATGATCCCATTGCTGGACAGTGGAGTCATCCAACGGAAATCTGCTGCCAGTGACTGGTGCGAAGCTGTGGCATTCTTGTGTTGGATGACATACACCTCTGGTGACAGTGGGGCTGTAGGCCCTGTAGGAATAACAATACATACAGGGTAAATCACACTGGTATAGAGCAACATATCCCACCAAAGGAATTCTAGAATCACCCTTTTGCTTGGAAATAGTAAAAAAAAACTTGAAGAAATTGCCCCCCCCCCCCCCCCAAAAAAAAATCTTCTATAGACAATATGTCTTGCGACCAGGACAAATAAGTCAAAAGTCGCCCGGGCAATGAAGATATACAGCTGTTTTTTATTGTAACTACTTTCCAAGTAAGATACTAATTTTTTTTTTTTTTCACAGAACGTGAATTTAACCATTTTTTTAATCTGAAAAAGAAAACATTTTGGTATCATAGTCGGAAAATAGTGAAAAACGGTTATAAATGGCTGTGACTTGAATTCACCTGGCTAAACTTGCAACTCATATGCCCTGGGTGCAAGACTGAGTGATTTTTACAGCCTGCTAAACTAAACCTCTCAATGATAACATACCCAAATGTACGCACAAAACGGAAGTGTTTGAATTGAATTCTGGATCAAAACAAACAACAACAACAAAAATATGAGTAGGTGTCTTTTCCAAGGTGGACAGTAAAACCCTATATATGATTTCTAATGTATTTAATATCACCAGTTCTCACCAATTACTGTAAACCTTGCTGTTTTGTACATTTGACAAACCATGAATAATAAAGAAGAAGCTTATATAAAGACGCCTGAAATGCCACAGATTGTAAATATTTTTACAAGCTGGTACAATAAAGTGCAGATGCATGCAGTTTAAAAAAAAAAAAAAATTCTAGAGGTCACAACTGCAAATGCTGTTTGGCCTATACATCAATTACAATTATAGTAGGAGTATGAATATGCTTACTGGACATAGGTGAGCGCACAGAAACAGTTGTGGGATCAGCATAGCCCCAGTAGGTATAGGGCTGTATCGAGACCACTAGCTGGGTATAAGGTGACAGGCCAGACATCTCATACCAGTGTCTGGATGTGGTCTAGGTACAGAGATAAAGGTAAAATAAATATTGCTTAATATCAGTCATTGACTACTATATGGCATTATCACTATCCATGCACACTTCTCACGTTAAGGGGGGGGGCGCGTCCTGAAATGTGGATTTTGCCCAAAAAATGCGATTTTGAGCTTTTGTTTTCTCTTAAAA
>JBCAUA010445929.1:0-17617 GCA_038406235.1 Peronia verruculata | reverse complement strand
TGGCAAAGATGATGATGTCATCTGCAAAGCGTAAATGGCTGAGGTGTTCGCCATCGATCTTGATGCCTTTTTCTTCCAAAATGTACCAAATGTACCACACAAAGCCCTAAAGTTTTCCTCTTTATACACAGTAAATATAACTTGATGGTATTTCCATAATTCACAGTCACAAGTGGGAAAGCTTTCCAATGCAAAAATGTTCATGTGTCCTTGCTTTTGTAATAATGCATTATAACACAGAACATTGGAATTGATCTCCTTTATACATAACAAACTGTAATATCTTATCTTTGTAAAAACCAGTAAAACTATTTAGATCATGGGGAAACGAGAAATATGAAAAGCAGTACATTATGAAAATTCTTACTTGTTCTGGCTGTTTGACATATCAGAGCACTTGAATTTGCCTCCTTTGTTTTTAACATTGTAATATCATATCTCTTTAGATACCAGTAAAAGACATATCACAGTGAAAACAGAAGAGTGAAAATCATATAATCAGAATTGGAAGAACCTTATTTGTATTTGCTATTAGAATTATGATATAAAACAGAATGCCCTGAAGTTTGCCTTTCTGTATATATCAAGTATAACATTATATTGACGTAGTTAACAGTTGTACAACATATCATTGTTAAGCCATAAGGGAGAAATATCAAACGGAATTGAAGAACATAATTCTGATTGCAATTTGGCAGTGTCTTTTGAGATGCAGCACAACAAAATCACATATAGCTCAATGTAAAGTATTTTGAGTTAATGGAATCCCATTTAAAATCTGTTCATTCCCCTTAATCTCACAGAGGAAAAAATGTTTCTTCTACCTTGAGTGGAAATTGAAATTGTTGGCAATTCAAAACAATGGGGATGACCTGCTATGGCAGTTGAATTTTACAAGAGAATGGCCAATCAATTCTGTTGATCCCCAAATTTTCATTTTGTCATGTAGCTAATTTACAAGTTTTGGACTTTTACTCACTACATTTCAGCAAAATAACTCTGAAATTCATTTTTGAATGGACATAGATAGTTTTGTGCCCCCCACCCCCACTCCCATGTTGAAAAAAGAATAAAAAAATAGTGATTTCTTTATTCTCCTTGGTTTGACAAGTACCTATTTTATGGTGTTGTGTCTTTTTCTGGTGCTGTGTTTCATATATGACATAAAACAGTGGAATTTCTTCTTTTACACCCTGCAAGTGTGCTAGAATATATCTCTAGAGACCATGGTACCAGTAGAACAAGTCATACCTCAATGAAAGCAGAAGTGGAAAAGCTTAAGAGTGAAAATTTGCATTAATTTGTACTTGCCACAGGGGAGTATCTTTTACAATAAAAAGTCCTAGAACTGCCCTCCTTTATAAGTATCAAGAAACTGTCATATCCCTGTAGATATGAGTGAAACAATTTACACCTTGATGAAATTAGAAGAGCTTGTTTGTTTTGAAACTTCTACTGGTACTTGCTCTTGGACAGCGTTCTATATAACACAAATTCCTGGAATCAGCTTTCTTTGCATGTGCCAAATGTACTATCATTTATCTATGAATATCAGTATAACAACTTCAGCCATATGAAAACCAGAAGGGGTGGAAGGGGGGGGGGGGGGGGGGAGGGAGAAATAACACAGCATGAAGACTCTTATTTGAATAAAGTCTTGGCCACACATAAGTGAATATATTTTGTCCTGGTCTCTCAGTCCCTTGGTCAGGTCCCAGTCAAGCCAGGTGTGGAAGGCTCTCCAGACACCAAGAAGGCATTTGAAGCTTTGGCCGCTGTACAGACTCTACAGACACAGCTCATGTAAGTCTCCTGGGTCTGAAATGCTCTCAAAGAACATACAACTATGCTGTACGAACTCAACTTTGAGATGAGAACACACAACTTTTTAGGTGACATCACTCGCTTTTGAAGTATGAGTACACATTTTTTATGTAAGGACATAACTTTGCGGTAAGAACGTTATTTTATGAAGGAAAACACAACTTTGAGAGAAGGACATAACTTGTAGGTAAAAACACACAACTTTGAAGTAGGAACATAATTTTAGGTAGCAACACACTACTTTGAGGTAAGGACATAACTTGTAGGTAAAAACACACAACTTTGAAGTAGGAACATAATTTTAGGTAGCAACACTCAACTTTGAGATAAGGATATAACTTGTAGGTGAAGACACCTGACTTTAAAGTCAGAAGGGGTGGGAAGTAGGATAATTTTAGTAGGAACACTCAACTCTGAAGTAAGGATATAACTTGAAGACACATGACTTTGAAGTCAGGACATAATTTTAGGTAGGAACACACAACTTTGAGGTAGGGACATATTTTGGTGAGAACTCACACACAACTTTGAGCTAAGAGCACAATTTTTAAGTAAAAACACATGGATGTGTGAGAAATGAAACATCTTTGCTGACCTGGAAAAGAGAATTTCAGCCTTCAAAATGACATCCTAGCTAAAACTTTTGGTATATCCTTCAAGGACCAAATCACAAAATGTAGAGATCTACTATAGGGTCAGTTACAGCCATTAGACCACACTTTTCTCCATAGCCAAGATTAGAAAATGAAAATGTTATGGTCATGTCACAAATCATCAGGACTTATGAATGCCTTCATGCAAAGTATTGAACTAGTGGAGGGGGGGGGGGGAGGAATAAGGGAGACAGGAGATATGTTGAGAGGATAGCATAAAAGAGTGAACCAACCATTCTCTCACCAAACCCCTTAGAATGACTGAAGACAGGAATGAATGGAAGGGTGGCTAAAGGCTTCTTTCAGCCAGCCCTTTGGTGGTTCCATGGAGGATTGTCTTGGCAGATCCATCTGATTTTGTGATGTGGCCGTACATGTATCATTTTGAGCTTATGCCTGCCTTAGGAAGACCAGCACTGAATAGCAGTAGCTATAGAGCTTGGTGTGATAGGTGATACATGTATTTGTCTATGTGTTGTGTGTTTCAGAGCAGCAGAAGAGAGAGCCCAACTGGCAGAAATGAGGGCATCACAGGCAGATGCTGATATTGTGACCCTAGAGGAACAGGTTAGGGCCTTGGAGAAACAGCTAAAGGATCAACAGGAAAAGGTAAGTAGGGCCGATTGACCTCACATTGAGTCCTGAATCTGAGTGTGTGGGCCAAAACTGATTCAAACACTTGATCAGGCTGGTCATTTAGTATGGTAGATTTTTTTTTTTTTTGTTATTGTCAGTGATATGCTGGCTGTCTGGTTATTTGGTTGGTTCATTGGTTGGTTGGTCAATGATTGATTGGTTATTTAGTTGATTGGATGGTTGGGTAATTGGTTGATTGGTTAGTTTGTTGGTTGATTGATTGGTTGGTGGGTTGCTTGCTTGATTGCGTGGTTGATTGCTGGTTGGTTGATTGGTAGGTGGAGGGTGGTTGATCAGTTAATTTATTGGTTACTTGGGTGGCTGGGTGGACAATTAGATGATAAGATGATTGACCAGTTGCCTGGCAACTTGTTTGACAAATGAGTGGTAAGTTCTGATAGGGTTGGCTGGTGATACGATGCATTGTTAGCTGCTTTGTAGTAAATGACTAGACTGTTTCTTGTCTGACTAACAGATCAGTTGTTATGTAGCTTACATTCGAGTCTGTTGATCAGTTGATAGGTCCACTGGCTGCTGGCCTTTTGGTGGGTCGATGGAATGATGCACTGATCATAAAAATTGATGATTTATTATTATATTGATTGGTTCACTTATCACGATATTAAGTACCAAATGGGTGGCCCTTGAATACACTATGTGCTGTTATCCCCACTTGTAGATGGGATTTGTAAGCCATGGATGGCAATGTACTCAAAGGAAAAAGCTTCAAAGCTGAGAGGTATAGGTCAACTGCTCATGCCACATCGTATGACGTAATTCATCACTGACACCTTGATGACTCTGGATATTTAACCAATATTAATTCATGAATAACTACTGAAATTATAAAATTCGTCCAAATTCTTTCAACCAGGTTGCTATAATTTTAATTTTAAAAAAAAAAGAACAAAAAAAAAAAAAGTTAATTGAAAATAATGAATGCTGGGATAGTCTTTTTTTTTTTTTTTAAACCAGCCTATTCATTTCTTTATGTTAGACACAAGAGAGCTGAACAAGTCTGAAATATCTTACACTGGAAAATTTCATAAAATTATGGGAATAAGGGGAAAACATTTTCCAATCCCTACCCTGTAAAATTTTAAGAATTTTCATTTTGTGCAATTAAAGCAAAAACCACCAAAATGATTTTTTCCCTCTTTTTACTCAATATATTTCTTCAACACCTCTTATTTCCAAGAAAGGGGGCACTGTGACAAGGGGCCAGGCGTGTGCCTTTTGGTGAAAATGCCCCATTGGGTTTGAAACCTGCCAGGGATGGGAAAAATTCATAACATTATTGTTTTTTTCCTTGACTCAAGAGAGCCCTGGCTTTTTGGGTAGAGAAGCCAATATCTAGCCCTCTTGAATAAAGGCAGTTATTTCAGAGATCCCATGTATACGTTGAGTATGTTAACATAAGAAACTTGGCAGGTCAAAACTGGATAAAGAGCATGTGAAGATGCTACTGCGCAGGCAAAATTTGTAAATTCCAAATTTCTACCCAAACAGTTCTTCTGATCAAACTGGCCATGCTTAACATTGAGATAATCCTATTTTCTTAGGATTGAAAGGCTACATACATAATGAAAAGACAAATATGTCAAACAAAGAGAGGTGATTAGCCTGGTGAAAAGGAATTGTTGTGAGATGTTGAAGTTTGATAGAGGACATAAATTTTTCATTCCTGATTGTTTTCTTTGTTTGCTTGGTTTTTTTTTCTATCTACAGCTGGAAAGACAGTCTACTTCAGCCAGTGCACCACCCCAATCCGCAACCACGACAGCAGCACCGAGCCCCTCCCAAGTTGATTCCCCACGGACTGGAGCAGAGGGAAAAGAAGAGAAAAGTGGAAGAAAATCTGGACGGTCAAGTGGCAAGTCCTCCAAGAAAAAATGAACTTCCCATTCGTTAGAACATTTCCTAGGCTGACTAGCCTATAGTTCTGAGAATTTCTTCTTTCCTTTGTTCTTTTAAAAGATTGATACATTTAGCATTACAGCTGTTACAATGATAGATTTAGTGAGTTATAGATTCTTTTGTTTTATTTTTGATCAATAAAATTTTGTTTAATGCAGTTAGATAGTTTAAAGAATCAATGTTTTACTAAACGATAGTTAGGAGTTCTAAATATTTCTAAGGCATAACTAATGATAATGTGAATGAATTATAATGATAAAAGATCACTACCTTTTCTTGTTTCTTGGCTGTGCTGAATTATCCCTTTTTTTTTTTTTAAACCATTGCCATTGATTTTTGTGTTGTTTGATGTTTTCCAATTTAATTTTTCTGAAGATGTTATGATTTTGTGGGTTACTATATGGGAAGATTTGTATTCTGATTTTATTGTATGTGTGTATGTGTGGGTGTGTGTTTCCCACAGTCTGCTCTATAAATTATTTTTGTCCTCTTTGTGAGGCCAATCATAAAGTGAGAAACCTCCGTTGTAAGTTATGAATGTATAGATACATGTAGAAATAACTTTTTTGAAACAGCATTAAATCAATTAATTGTGCTATAGGTTTTCATCTTTTCATTTCTAAAAATTTTTTTTTCACATTACAGCAGCCTTGCCAGTATGTGTCAAACAAGATTATTTCTAGTAGGCAGGCAGTGTGCAACTTTGACAATCATGCAAGCATTTAAGCTAGAATTAGTGTAATTTAGTCTCACAGCTCAGGGTAATAAGCCAAAACACAGTTACACCAAATATAATAATTAATCAGCAGATTTTTTTCTTCCTCAAATGTTCTTGAATTTTATTT
Source organism: Peronia verruculata (assembly GCA_038406235.1). Taxonomy (NCBI): domain Eukaryota; kingdom Metazoa; phylum Mollusca; class Gastropoda; order Systellommatophora; family Onchidiidae; genus Peronia; species Peronia verruculata. The sequence continues at coordinate 11,742 of JBCAUA010445929.1, read as the reverse complement.
TGATATTAAAATTTCAGCTTTTGATGTTCTACCATTGTAAAAAATTGTATTGGACTGAACAAATTTTGTGGTTCTGTTCCCTCATATTATTGAAATGGATTTTTGTTTCATTGGTAAAGCAGTTGAACTTTTCCAGCTGCTTTCCAGTTTGACTCAGTTTAAGACATCAAAAGAAGTACAGAAAAAAAAAAAAAAAAGATTCCATCTGTCCGATGTTTCATCAAAGCAGTAAATTTTATTAGAAATAGAAGAATATTTCTTCAAGTTGTGAACAATGATGTACATGCATGTATAAACAAAAACAAATTTCTTTTTCAGTAGGATCAGGTTTTGATCAGAAAGATTATTGCACAAAAGACTTATAAAAGTGACATATATATATGATCCATACAGGTTTTATCTATGACATTCCATTTATGTACATAACACTGAACTCATGATTAAGAATATGGTTTTGAAAAAAACTGAAACCAACTTAGAAAAACAGATAAAGAGGAAGCTTGAAACATTTAGCTGTTTTTTGGTTCCAAGAAATCTTGTTTCCTATTTCATCTAAATGCATTTTTTATAGAGTAAGATATGTATAGTTTAATCTCATAGCAAAAATAAAATGTTCATAGTCATTGCATTCATGAAGTATCAGAGGCATTATTTCAAATGATGATCAAAGGATGAATTTTGAATAAATTGGCGTGAACTAACTTCAACGTCAGAAAGTTGGGATAGCACCATTATAGCTCTGCCCATGGACACAAGTGATGATCTGCCAAAAATATTTTCTCAATATTTGTCACATTGCCATTCAAGAATATCCTTTGCCAAATTATATTCGAGACATATTTTTAATTAGCTTTTATATTTGACTGTCAGTCTATGTGATATATAATACTGTGATATCGGAATACCTTGTACCCTCAATAATTTACTGAGTATTTTTTTTTTTGCGATACATTCATGTTCATTACTTTAAAGCAATCTGGCATGAAACAAAGAATGTGTTTGGGTATTACCTGTATATGTTTATGACTTACAGTTAAAACACTGTTGAAGATTCAAAGCATGGAAAGATAGCTATACCACATATGTACTTGCAACAATGAAAGATTATTGAATAGAATGGAAGAGCAGCACAACAAGAGCCTTTACAGATAGGACATTTTGCTTTAAACATCCTAGTATTGTACTTTGATCTCTGCATGATCATAGGGTGGATTGTATAAAATTGTGAATGTTACTGTAAAGTCATACATGATGAAAGTCTAGATGTCTTTTTCAAAAATATTTGATGAATATGAATTATTATTCAAATTACTCTTCCGAAACTACATGTATATGTACATAATTGAATTGAAGTAAGGCTTATTTAGCCCACACAAAAATGTAAAATAATGCATTCAAAGCTTGATACATATTTGTATAACTCATTTCTTCAATTTCAAAATGGCTTGAAATTACTGGAGCAGAGCTTTATTTGAAAAAAAAAAAAAAATTGTATGCTATCTGCTGTCTGTGAATTAAATGAGAATTTTAAGAATTGTCCCTGTTGTTTTTCTGTTTTGTTTTTTTTATCTGAGTATCTAATTGAATATTTGTTTTTATTTCCATTCATATACCTTGAAGAATCTCGTGATTATAGAATCATACCAGATTTCATTTCTAAAACAGTTACAAAAATATGACCTGGCTGTGGAAAAACAACCAAAAAGAATATGAAATTTAGACAAAGTCTTTCAAACTAGCACATGTAGCCATTTTTTAATCTTGTGTTCTTTTCAAATGTTTCTGAGCTTTGTAATCAGTTTAATATTTCAGGCTTTGACATTTTTCCATTCTTATCAAATTGCATTTGACCGACATAAAATGTTTTATTATTTCTCAACGACCTGAAAATACCATTGTTACGTGACGTTCAGAACATGCCCACTTAATCACAGTCATGTCAATTAACTTAAAGTTTGACCATTATCATCCTGGCTGTTTAGCATGTCATCACATATGTTGCACAGAAATTAGTCAATTTGTCAGCACTACACTTGACATGATTTTTTACCACAGACAACCTATTTTTAAGGGGAAATGTGGCAGCAAGAGGAATTTTTTAAGATGAAGATATAACAACATTTTTTTCAATGCTTGAAGTAGCTCCCTGGCCACCATTAGATAATTTACAAAGGCAAAATATACTTCGTATCGCTTATTGCCTTGGAAATGACAAATTATTGGTGCTATCTTGAAAATAAATAATAATATCTCAAGCAACATAACTCCAATCTGAAATGAAATATAAACATTCTATAAATTGCACATTGTCTTTTTTCATGAGTGTTTTTACAGAGTACGATTAATGCCATTTTTGTGACTTTTTGTTTGTTGCAAATTATGCATAAATTATAAAAGGAAAAATTCAAAAATTCTGCGCACAACAAAAGTGGATTAAGAAAATAAAAAATAAATATAGGTAAACTGTGAAGAAATTTTCAATATATAGTTGCATAAAAGATACATGTCAAATTTTACATTATCCCATTGGTTTGTAAATATATAATTTTAAGATTTGTATGAAAAAGTACACTTTTGAGCACAGTGAAAGAGAAGATAAATGCATACCCTATCAATTGAGATAGAGTGCAATTTCTGTCTGGATGAAAAACAGGCAAAGATCATGATTTGGCCAAAAAAAAAAACTTCAAAATGTGTTGTTTTGAATGAATCTATCTACAACTCAAATTCACTTGTCTGACACTTCTTCAAAAAAGAAAATGCCTGCTGCTCTTGTCCTTAAGGTTTGTACTAGGTCTTTTCCTATTACTCAATGAGTTTTTTCACAGTGTAAAAAACATTCTACATTCAATAAGATTTTGAGGACTTATTGGTTTAAAATTGTTGTGAAATTATTTAACTCCATCAACAAGATTTCCTGAAAAATGGTTGCATGGTCTTCCACAAAATGTACTTATATGAGCAGATCACTCCTTATTTGTTTAATGTCTTAGGAACAGATTATTTGGCTCTCAAAATTGTTTTATCCCACTCAGGTAATGCCAGTGTTTACAGGCTTTAAATAAATCATGTTGAAGTTTTCAGTGTAAAATAAAAAATAATTTTACTTGATTAAATCTAATTGTTTTGCTTACTTTCTGTTTAAAATAGGTATAAAATATTTGTCCACACATGAACATGGAAAATATAGATATGGTCGAGGGTCAAATGCAACATTCATAGGCAGTTTGGTACTTTGAAAAGAATCTTTTGAAGGCAGAGTGTTTGAGAGGCGACGGTTTTCCAACATCTATTGAACTTTTATCGCTTAATTAAAGGGTTTCAGGGCAAAACGCGACATATCCAAAATCGCCGTTAGAGAAAAATGACAATTTGTTCTCCAGCAGGTAGTAATCTATCATTAAGAACTAGAATTTTCTGAAGATTTTCGAGAAGGATAAGTCATGTTTGGTGAAAAGGAAAGTCTTTACCATAGAACACTACCACCATTTCCAGTATTCTAAAAATTTTCAAAAATGGCGTTTGTCACGTTTTGTCCTGAAACCCTTCAATTATTCTGTACAGTTTTTGTTTTTGTGATGAAGTAAGTGGATTTACATCAAATTTTGAATGTTTAGAAACTGTTGATTTGACACCCATGAACTCTGACATTACCTCCTTATAATGCAGGGTTCATTCACTGTGAAACTAAAATTTTCACCTCAATATTTTTGTTAATATTAAAGGAAAAGCTTGTTCAACATCGATGCTTGTATTTAACACCATTTCTTCTCAGAGTTGAGGAATTTGTAAATGTGGACTCTCTCTGAGGTTACTGAATGTTAGTTATGAAGTGTCTCCACTATGACATGACTCATTCATTGTATTATGAATATATGAAAAATGTTTAGTCTACTGTAATGTATCCATGATTAGCCAATTTCAGAATCAGAACATGATCAAATCCAAATCTTATTTTTCATTGTCAGCAATTTGTTTACCTGAAAGATAGCTATGGCAAGTCCACAAGCCAAAAACATAGCACTTGAAACATTATGGGTAGCAATAGCATTATGACATATAATATGTACTGGTACATGGATGAAAAAGACTGAATAATGTGAAATGGAATCGGCATGATCTTTGTCTCAGTGCATTCCAGAAACACAGGTGACTCCTCAATAATAGGCTCTAAGGCCATTAAAATCCAGAAGAAAGAACAGAAGGGAAAAAAACAAACAGATACAGAAATAAGGAAGATTAATTTAAATCTCAATATCTTTCATATCAATGGGTAAACAACCAAACAAAAAATAAACGAGCAACAAAAACAAGAAACGTATGTGTTTGATAATAGCAGGGTGTTGTCATATTACAAATTATTATAATTTAATTTTTTTTTTTTTAATTAGGAGACAAAACAAAAGTAAAACAACTCTACATGCAATTATGTAAATTAAGCAAAAATATCATCTCATTTGCGTTTATTCCAGGGAAACTTGCGCGACTTCTGTGATGCCGCTGGCGGATCTCCAGGAGCAGATGATTCAGACAGGCCAGACGGGGGTTCTGCTGGCTGAGAGGGTCGACGCCCTTGCACAGTCTGGTAGGCATTGGTGACCTGGGGCGGAGGGGAAGTAGGCACTGGTGGTGGTGCTGCTGCTGATGTTGGTGGCAATGATGTGTTCAGGGGTGGTTGTAATGGTGGCCCGGAAGATCTGGTGTAGAGTGCCGGTTGTGCTATGGCATCGTTCGATTCCATCATCATGGTTTGGCGTAAGCTCTGAGGAGAACAAGAGAAGAAGAAAAATAAGACACAAATTGACTTGTTCAGAATCCCCTCATGACCATGCGGTGGTGATCAGACTTAGATTTTTATCTGGCCTTTCATTTCACATGGGAGTTGTTTGAAAGGGGGGGGGGGTAAGTCTGATTTAACTCTTACAGGACCACTCACGTACATTTCCACCACAGGTCACACTATGCAGAGTCCCGGTCTGGTGTATTTCCCACGCCAGACCATGCTTTGTTTACCTTGATTTCCTACTAAGGGAGCGGAAGTACAGCTGTTTACAAATTTTTATCTGACATGAATTAAAATCACCTAATTTTCTAAAACACTGCAAGTCCTGAGGAAGTAATAGTCCACTAAGGGTTTAAACATTGTGAACTACCACGTATCAGTCACCGGCACCAGTGGTTACACTGTTAAACACACTACATTGAAACATATGTCATTACCGTGCAGCTTTTGAGTGTAAGAATGTAAAATGTGGCAAGAGGAAGTTTGATTCCCTTTCAATGCGTCCCAGTTGAAGAAGAGCTGTCTGTGATTTCCTTCACAGTTGATTTCATTTACCACCTGACCAGACCTCTCACAACGCTGGAATTCCAAAGATCGGTCACCTGGTGAAGACTTTTCGCTCACCCGCTGATTTGTGTACATAGTCTAGCATTGACAGATAAGTTTTGACCAATGGTAAGCTTTCAGACATATCACACCATTTAAACAAATTTACATGTGATCGATGGTGTCTTGGTCATGTGACCAGTCTCAAGATTCCTCATTGTATTTGGATTAATCCATCACTCTTAGATATTATGGAAGTGGATAGCACAGATAAGTTTTAACCAATGGTAAGCTTTCAGACATGTCACACCATATAAACAAATTCACATGTGATCGATGGTGTCTCGGTCATGTGACCAGTCTCAAGATTCCTCATTGTACTTGGATAAATCCATCACTCATAGATATTATGGAAGTGGATAACTCTGATGGAGAACCAAATGCTTGCAAATAGTCCAAAGTAATAGAATAACTTTACTAGTTCTTGCCCTCCACAGTAGGTATAAAAGATCGAGTACATCACTGTACAGAAGCAGGGGGACGCAGTGGCTCAATGGGTATGGCGTCTGCTCATGGAGCGGTCGTGATCGACTCGCGGGTTCTGCATCGGGGGATGACAGGACACGAAGATCGAAAACCCGCATTTTTTCAATGACTCAACGGTCCCCTGGCTTCCTGTGGGTAGGGAAGCCTGACGTCTAGCCTTCTCGGATAAGGGCGAATATATTTCGGAGGTCCCGTGTGTACGTTATGCACGTTAAAGAACCCTTGGCAGTTGAAAATCGATAGAAGAGTAGGCCTGAGTGCCGCTGTGGGAGCCAAATTTCCAAATTCCAAATTTCTACCCACAAAATTTCTCAGCAAAAAGTGGCAGCTTCTAAAAGCCGAGATAATCCTTTCTCTTAGGATTGAAAAGCTTAAGAAAAACAAAGTACAGAAGCATCCCAGCGCCGCTACGCAGTGTACAGGGCGCAAGAAAAGACAAGCCATGGGCAATGGTAAGACCCTCAGACTTTACCTCTGGATAATTATCGTACTCTGTGACACACCTCCAGTTTGTGATGACATGGTAAGGCGCTGTTTCTCTCTATACCCTAACAACGCAGAGATGAGGTTCTGATTAGCTTTGTTCTGTAAGGCGCTAAAAAGTTTCAGAGCAGCTTGCAGGGCAAGGTGCCCCTACAGTTTCAGGGCTTCTATGCTGACATTAATACTTGGATTTAAGAAATATAATAAGAGAGAGTATTTATAATAATAATAGAAAATTTCACTTTAATATGCTCTAACATGTTATTATAAAAGAATCTAGTAATAAGACCTATCGTAGGATGTGTTTGGGAAGAAATTTCAAAACAGAGTATGAGATGAGCCAGTCTGTGAGGATATTGGCCTCTTGACATATATAAGGCTTAGTCAGCGAGAGAAGGGCAGCAGTGTCTCATCTGAAATCCTCACATGAGAGACATGCAGACATTCAACCGGAGTGTAAAGAAGAGTGTTTGGCATACTGTGATTGCAGTTTAAGTATTTCTTCAGCTATTTATACATAGTAGTCTACAATATTACTCGATAACATTGTGAATCATTTTATTTTATCTATAAAAACTGCGTCGTTCTTCAAAGAGGATAAAAGAGAGATTGCAAAACCAAAGTTCAATTTTCTCAAAGTCTTGTAAATGTGAAGAAAAAGTCTTGGTAAAGTATGTTAGAACAGGAAAGATAACTCTATTGGACGTACCGTTTTGCGTCCTCGTGATATCCCCACAAAAGGCCCTGTGCTGCTGCTGGTCCGTATGTACTTTAGAGACAAGCAGATAAAGATGGACATTGCTGATATTATTGGAAAAAAATGAATTCCTGTACTTCGTTACTGGTAGTAATGTGATGTTTTGCTTTCATAGAACTGACCACTGAATTCTTTCTGTCTGTCTATGTCTGTTTACCCGTTTGACTGTCTGTCTGTGTGCCCACCTGTCTGCCGTTCTACCTGTCTGTCTACCTGCCGCTTGTTTGTCTACCTACCAGCATGTCTGCCTGTCTGTCTAAATGTATACAGTCTATCTATCTGTCTGGCTGCCTGTTTTTCTCACACACACTTCCTGTCTTCCCTTTATAAGCAGTGGGGTGAAGGAGTAAAGACGGAATGTAGTTTATCTAGATCCAGCTTTCAAGTCTCCATTCAGAAAAAGCACAGACAATACAACAGGCGCCTATACTATGCAGCACTGATATTGTGTCAAGCATCAAACGATTTCAATAGCATCTTCTCACATTGTATTATGCCCCATCAAAAAAAAAAAAAAGAAAAAAGCCTCAGTTACGAACTGTTCAAAAGTAGAGTTTATATTAGAAAGGATATAAACATACCTGTAATACAGAATAACCTGCCTCCTCGTCGTAATGGTTTGCTGCATGAAACGAATGGTTGGACAAGTCTGCGTTTCCATTGGTTTCTATTCTGCCCAACCCCAAAAGGGAACTGTTGGTATAGCCTTGATGCCCAGGCCCTGCCCCTTGATCAAAAGGAGGCGTAGTTTTACTTTTCTCTTCCCATCTGTTTTGAATGACATTGAAGCGGCTACGAGTCATTTCTTGTCTTTCACCTTGGGTGACAGAGGGCTTTGGTTTGGGGGCTGTCCGTGGAAGGGTGAGGGACTTATTTGTGACTGATAAGTCAGTATTAGAACGAGATTTGCCTGATAGAGGCAATTGTGGGCTAGAAGTGTCTGTTAACTCAGCATGAGAAGAAATACAGACTTCAGATCGACGCCTACCACGGGAACGTGAGGGTGGTATGGGTCTCTCACTGGCCGAGTCCGTGGAGTCACATACTGGGCCATGCCCATTTCCTCTATAGGCCATCTCGGCTTCGTTTACTACGAGCCTCTGTGATGAGGAATCTGTTCTTGGAAACTCATCGAGCCTGACTTTCTTTGGGATGTCTAAGGGCCTTCTCTGCAAGAAACACAATTATAAAACTCACCTATGTTGTGACTTGATTGTATCCCCACGGTACTCGATTCCAGGGATAAACTATTTCGTCTTTTGATAAACGTAGTCCAGTAGTAGGCCTACATTAATTTGATATAAGTGTTAGACTCAGCATCTCTTTCCAATAAAAATTTGCTCCGTTTTCTTATCTATTTGATTTTATGAACCTATCTGTGATCATTCTCTCCATCTGTCTGTTTCGTCATCAGTCCATCTGTCTGTCGTCAGTCTGTCTGTCTATCTGTGTATCTATATGTTTTTAGTTTGTCTGTCTTTCGTTTCTTCCATTGGTCATTCTCTTCTCCTGTCTATCTGTGGAAAACTGTGGAAATAATATCAGTTCCAAAAAAAAAAAAAAAAAGGAAAATTACTTCTTTGAATTACTTAAGGCCAGTAGCACTATCATCAATCATATTTAAGTGTTTTGAAAAAATAGTCCTTAAAGATTATATTTTACCTCACATCAAATCTGAGTTAGATCCCTACCAGTTTGCATATAGAGAAGAATGGAATGTTGAAGATGCCATGCTTGTATTTTTAAACAACATTTTGAAACATCTTGTCAGAACAGAAGCTTATGCAGGGTCCTCTCTGTTGACTTTTCTTCAGCTTTCAACACGATCCAGCCAAAACTCATGATTGATAAGTTGTTGTAATTAAATGTGGACTACCACAGTGTTTTGTGGGTTTTAGAATTTTTAACTAATTGGCAGCAGTATGTTAAGCTTCAAAATGCAGTATAAGATATCATAATTACCAACACTGGAGCACCCCAGGGTTGTGTTCTCTCCCCTGTACTATATACCATATATACTAATGATTATCAATGCCATCAAATGATACTCTATTGTTCAAGTTTGCTGATCATGCCACAATCCAAGGACTGACATTAAGTAACGGAATCAACTATTTTGATAAAGTCAAAAAGTTCACAGAATGGTGCAAATCAAATTTTCTTGTAGTCAGTGTCAGTAAAACAATGGAGATAATTCTTGACTTTCAGAGAGGCCCAAATGTCATCGAGCCCCTATATATATCGAAATGAGAAATTTGAACAAACCTCAACATATAGATATCTCGGAATGAACTTAGATTGCAAACTAAAGTGGCACATTCAGGTAGAGAACATCTTTAAAAAAAGAGAATCCAAGACTTTACTTTTTAAAACTCAAATCTCTGGATGAGAACTCTGAAATTCTACAGATGTTTTATTCATCAACAATTCAAAGTGCCTTACCCTTTGGAATCTCTTGTTGGGGTGGAAGCTTCACAAACACAGATGAGAAAAAGTTCATTAAAATAATTCACAAAGCCACTGAACTTATTAACGTCCAACTACCATGCATCAACGATATATATAGGGATATGTGCCTTAAAAAAGCAAAAAGTATAATCTCAGATGTGAAACATCCATTAAATCCTGAGTATCTTCGTTCAAACTTAAAATGAGGAAGAGGCTTCTTTCAAAAAAGTGAGGACAGAAAGATATAAAAATTTATTTGTCCCATCATCAATAAGAATGTTGCAGAATCTGAACGTATGGATGTAAATGCTAGCAATTGCACATTGTTCATGTCATATTGTCATATATGTATATATGAATTTATGTTTTTTATATATGTAGGTATATATGTATGTAGGTACGTAAGAGAGAATGTATGTATATGTGTGTGTGTATTTGTGTGTGTGTGTATGTCTTTATGTTTGTATGTATGCATGTGGCTGTGTATGTATGTGTATGTGGCTGTGTGTGCTGTGTGTCTTTGCAATACATGTGTGTGAATATGTAGGTATGGAGGTATATAGTATGGTATGCACATGGAACTTGTTTAATGTATCTTTGTGGGGTACATTCTTCATATATTTTTGTTTCATGTGTTCTTCTGCACAGGTCAAAATCTATTTCCTCGTGGACAAATAAACTATTCGTATTCGTATTCATATCTGTCTGTCTGTCAACCTAATTTTTCATTTTCCATCTTCTCAGTATTTCTTCTCATTCTTTTTTTTTTTTTCCCCGATTATACGCTATCAGTTTATACGTTTATAGTAATTGTACTGCAAAAGCTAGATTTTTATTAAATTTCATTCCATGTGTTTTTTAAGTTTATATATAAAGAAACCAGACCTTTTTTGGTGTATTTTTTCATTTGTGTTCATCCAGACTTTTTTTTTTGTTTTCTTTTTTCAAATGAATCCTTTGTGTTCTTGACATCAAGAAACTAGATTATTTCAAGCACTTATTTTATTATTTTTATTTCAGGATAGTGAAAGAGCAGGCAGTACATAAGGTTTGCTGAAAGTGAATGAAAAATGTTCGACATTTTGTTCATCTTTATGAGTATCGTTCAAAAAAAAAAAAAAAGCTGATCCTTTACTCAATTATGCATGATTTGCAAACACAGCAAGTGAAGAAAACCATTCCTTCCCCTGCTTTCCCCACCCCAGCCCCCACCCCACCCTTATGCCCAAAATGAAATCAAGTTATTGCCATAATTAGTATGATATTTGACATTGTGACTAAAAGACGTGACTCTTCAGCCCCTGATTATATGATCATATGCAACGATGTTTTTTTTTTTTGTTCTTTTTTATTTACCATTTTCTTATTTCTTTCTCACAGAAAATGTTCAAAATTATAAATCTTTTCACATCGCAGACGCCTGAGCGCATGCATTCCCTCTGTGCGTAGTCATTATATGGTGGCTATCACCTGTATACGCATGGTTTAATGGTGTTTTCTAAAAGTTGATAGAAAATGTTCTATTAGGTCTACAGTGGAGTATCTGGGATCATTAAAAAGATTATTATGAGTAGATTACATAGAAATACTTTTATTTTTTTAGCAAAAACAACATTCAACACATTGCCACACTATGCGGATGCCAAAATGTAGTGAAGTGTTGGAAAGCCGTGCACAGCCTCTTCACTCCACATGGGAAGCCAGTGTATCGAACGGTTGTAAACTGGGTCACTGCACTTCGGAGTGAAGTGGTGTGAGAAGGTAAAATGTGTATGCTGTACATGCCATGTTTGTTCACAGTTTGACTTGTGATGCAATAAATAAAATGAATTTTAAAGTTTTCTATGAGGAGGAGGGGAAAAAATGAAAACAGCAATTACAAAAAAAAAAAAAAAAGAAAAAACAACAAACAAACAAACAAAATTGAATGAAGGGAGTTGTATGTGATGATATAAATCAAAGGACTAAAGGTCATGACCTTTTGTCTCATTGTCATGTCCACTCCTAATATTTGGGGTTAGGAAGAATATGAGTAATGGAAGTATCTGTTCCTTGGTGAAAATTTTGTGTCCTAAGTTCAAAATTCGAAGGAGGTATTTTTTTCAAAATCACATGACCTAGTGAAAATCGCTCACATGTGGCTTTGTTTACTTGCTCTGCGCATGGCAGACAAATCTGG
>JBCAUA010445818.1:0-10526 GCA_038406235.1 Peronia verruculata | reverse complement strand
TCCTAAACAAACAACAGTGTGTTACTGTTAGTTAATCCTAAACAAACAACAGTGTGTTACTGTTAGTTAATCCTAAACAAACAACAGTGTGTTACTGTTAGTTAATCCTAAATAAGCAAGCTCATTTGATGATGATGATTGTAGGGTTTTGCCACCAAAGATCTTTATAGGTGGTTTACGTAAGTGATATTATACATGTAGTAATTTTGATGTATTTTCATTCTCTTATTCTTCAACTGTACTTTTCTCGCTAAGGACAAAAATGAACTAGGAGATAAAATCATACTGTCTGACCTGCCGACCTTTTACCTATGCTTTAGTTTCTGTTTCATTGCTGTGGACATCAGGTCTTGGCCCTGTACCCACATGATCACAAGTCATTCTAAAATCAATCAAGTTATTTTATTAACATTCTGATGCTGGCTATAATCACCATTATACAGGTAAGCTGATGTACTACTCATTATTTTCTTTTGTTAAATACATGTACATGTACTTCAGTGTTATTGGTGCCCCATAGACACCGTAGATGTATCATACACAGTGTTCACAAAGTCTGGACACAGGTAAAAAACATACGTGTACATGTATTTTCAAGAAAAAAAGTAAGAGAACATAACTCTTTCAGTTCACTGTGGTTTCCACCATTTGTAATGAAAAGTTCAATGCACTTACCTGTTGTCCAGTGGAAAGGGAAATGAATGTACTTGCATAAGAAAAAAAAAAAAAAAAAATTTAGCTGTGAGTTCTCTACACAGCGATAAATATTAAATTCATGTTCGAAGCAAACTGCCGTGACCCTGTAGTCAGTAAAAAAAAAAAAAAAAAATCGGACCTTTTTTTCTCAGTGAAGCTCTTTTGCATCTGACTTTCACCTGCCATGGCATATGCCTCTCAAAATTGTGTAAAGCATCTAAGAGCATAAACAGAATTTCTGTACATGTTACATATTCTAAATACGTAGCTCCTGTTTTCAGTACTAAAAAACTGACCAGCAGGCATATGGCGATCCACAATATATGTATTTACTTACTTTATATCTATCCTTTGTTAGTTTCACAGTGCATTATTTGACTATCTAAATTTATATACACATTTTGAAATTCCTTTTAAAACATGTAAATGCATCATCCAGGTGGTACTGTGCTTGATATAAACTTATCTGCCTTTTTGACGTGAAAACATATCTTACTGTGTTCGGCACAACATAACCATGACTGTGCTGATGTACTGGGATCCCCAACACAAGCAAACTAACTAAAACTGATGCTCTTGAAATATAAAAATATGCTGAATATTACCAAATCTTGCCTGACAGGGTAAAATGAGTCAGATGTCAAATTTCTCTCAGCTATACAACTGTTGGTGTGGGTATAGTTGACTTTGGTGATAAAATTTATTTAGACACAACTTTTCTTTGTTGTGATTTTCATTCAAAGATGACATTTAACTCCCATGCTCAGTAAAATCCAAATTTCTCATGCCTTCTTTTTTGATACCCAACTCATTTTGGCAAGTCATGTGACGTACAGAGTACTGTTTCTTTATAAGCCCATACTTTAATCTTTCTCAGATAGATATAAACTACAGATTTCATGCTCTTGAAGGCATACGGCAGTGTATATGTTATGAGACAAATTTTGAAAACAGGCATTTAAGTTCAGCCACGGAAATTCTGAGATAAGGAAAGGCTGAGGGCGTCATGTCGGCATCATGAACAATCCAGCAGTAAAGAACATCAAAGCAAAATATGCTGATTAATTAATTAAATGCACATAGAATAGCGATGTATTGTACACAGGTCTTGAAAACAAATCTATATACATGAAACTAACAGAAAATTCAGATTCATGAGAAAAAAAAACAAAAAAACAACAAACTTGTACACATGCAATCATGTAAATGTAAATTAAAAGTCATAGATCTGATACAAATGTACCTCTGTACTTTTTTTAATGCATGACCTTTAAACAGATCAGCATTTTGCTAAATGCATTTTGGAACAAACCTAGATAAAAAAATTCACCATTCAATCATCATCTTACATTTGAATTGTCTCTAAAATACTAGGCTTTCAGATGTTTATCTTTGCAAGAATAATGACTCATAGCCAAAACTTTTCTGAGGCAAATTTCACAAACAACTCATTCAAATGTTTTTTGAGTTTGTAAAACAATTTGATATTTTGTTGTAGATTTTCTCCCTCATCATGAGAACTTATGGCTAAAGCTCAGGAAAACAATAACAAGGCTGTCCAGCCGTAGAGAATCTAAAACAACAATAAGAAAAAAACAAAAACTGTACAAAGCAGTTATGAGTACAGATATTTACACAATTGTACTAAGTAAAAATGCTCACTTACATTCTACAAAAACTGGTGAGATCAGAACAGTATTGGCAATGCAATTATAAAAAGCAATTATGACTTTTCTTTCTTTTTTTTTTTTCAGTCAGGCTAATTACTTTCCTTTGCTAAGCATGTGAATGTACATTCTCACTGGAGAGTGGAGATGTCTGTGTATTTTAAGTTTGCACTGTGAGTTCTTCTCTTATATTTGTTGTGAGGAAAACATTCTTTGCATAGACTTTCATGGCACAGATGTTATTGTTGGTTTGAATGGAGGTGTCTGTGTATTAAACCCTCTCATTTTTTCAATCATTCACTGACTAGCTCATAATCAGAATGGAGTTTGAGCCATTTAATTATTTAGAATATTAAAAATATGGTGACTCTCAGAAATAAAGACATTCAGAGGTGTGACCAAAATCTCTTGTTATTCCTGATGTGTTGTTATAAAAAGAAAAGCATGTAATAACATTTTAGGTCCATGACAGGGGAACATAACAATGTAAGGCATATAATTTTCTTATATTTTCCCTTTCAGTAGATACATAAGGGTGCCACACGAGATGTAATGTAGTATTTGTCTTGCATCCAGGGCAAATGAGTCAGAAGTTGCTTCGGGCAATCATAAGTTACAGCCGTCTTTACTTATTTCCCGGCTCAGATATCAAGTTTTTTTCTTTTTTCAGTTTAAAAAGCATATCTTTTTATTTGTGAAAAAAGAGAAAAATTTTGGTGTCTGAGTCTGAAAACAGTAAAGTAATATAAGCTGTAATCTGGAAATAATAAAAAAAAAACTCCGGGTGTAACTCCTAATTACCCAACTTCTGACTCATTTGCCCTGGGAGCAAGACATTTTGTTTCAGGCAGTATATCTATTTTTATGTTACATTCACTCTACCACTGATGGCAACCTTTTGAATGATGCTAATTTGTTTGCTTTAGTAGATAATAACCAAGGCCAGAGCAATTTATGATATCTACTATCAAAAGGCAGACTATCCCATTTTAAATAAAAGTGTCTTTAGGCCCCGCAGTAGCACACTACTTAACAAATACAAACACACTGACCGCCTGCATGTTGATACAGCAAGTGTAGTAGACGAAGGTTAGCAAAGCAAGTACCCCCCCGTGAGATACACACATGCAGTAATGCGTAAGCATGTATACAGCATATGGTTCACAAGCTACACAATCTGCTAACCATTCGAGCATTTTTAAAACACATATATCAGTGATGATAACAGAAAATTGTCAAAAAAGAGGAAAATTGTTCGTCAACTCAAAACATGTAAGAAAACAGCCCTCACCCCTCTCCAACCCATGCAAGCCTATCTGATATAAAAGAAAGTTATTTTGATATCATTTTACCTTTGAACAAGTGCTGGGGGGGAATACTGGAAGGGAGGCAGGTTGGGCTGCGATGCCTACTGTTATCAAGGAGAAAAAGAGGAAACTCTATTCACAGTGGTTAGGGATATGAAAACAGCTGGCCTACTATTTGTGCATTGTGATAGCCTCAGATTGCCTTATAAACTTTCAGAATCATACATCTACAGACATTCTTCAAGGATGCCAAACTTCCGACTTCAGTCAGAAATCCGATTCTTTCGCTGTCGCTGACTTTTCTGCTTTTGGCTTATCAACAACTGCCCTCTGCCGCTGTGCCCAATAGCTGATCGTGGGTTTATGATAATTTTCAATGCGATACAAATCTTGCACGATAATTGTGAAACTGATGTTTAGACGCTGTTTGAAAACTGACATTGAAGTTTGCAGCACTTAGTTCCTCAGACCTGACAACATGCAGTCGAGTAGTCACATGGGAATTGCTAATGGAAAATCAACTCATTAAAGTGCTGACAACAACTGGGTATGCCCATGCTCTTAGAAAAACTAAATAAAAGAGGGCAGCTGCTGTGCAATCTACATCTATAAAATAGTCACGCTCTGTAATTGTGATAACGGTACTGTTTAGGGCACCCATTCCCAGGTTCCTGTGGAAACTTGTTAACTTTTTTTAAAATTAAAAAGGCATAGATTTTATTTTTTTTTTTTATTTTTAGTATCTTACAGTGTGTTACATAACCACTTGGTACCTCAGTAACCTGACAAAATTAGCAGCAGCACTGAGATAAAAACCAGCAACCAACTGACAATAAATATAACATCAATTAGACTGTATCCCCTCATCCTCAAAGAAAATGTCTCCTCTAAGACAAAAAATATGGGGCAAATACTATGGCCACTGCACTTAAAAAACAGAGGTAAATTTAAGAAATCTCATTACTTTTAAATCCATCAGCTTGAATTTTAGCTCAGTTACAACTCCAAAATCTCACCAGTGATATGGGAATCCCTCAGCAGCTATAAGAAATTCAGTTATGCAAATTTTAATACTCAGGAAAGACTAGAAGTGATCAGTCACTTGCTGGCTGGTTACAAAAAAAATAAAAGATAGCAATCTACTAAAAAAAAATAAAAAATATGATTGATTCATCCTGTGTGTTTGTCATGGCATATCCTAGCAGCAATGTGGTAAAATTCTTGGCCAACAAAGAAACCTATGCAGACAAAAGTCTACTTTCTTTCTGAAGTAGAAAGTTTGACATTCTTGTGCAAAATATAGTTCATGAAACGACGCTGTTGAGATGTCCAAATGCCACAAGGTTTTCTTCCTTGATTACCGATTACAAATATGTTCATGTGTGACAGAGATGAAGAAAAGTTGATGGTTCAATCAGCTCTTGATGGAAGGTGCTCTGTATTCCTCCAACTCTTCAAAGTGTCTCTTGACAGACAACAGCGTCACATACAGGCAATCCATAATATTTCCATCTTCATCAGGGATAATTGTGAGCTCCACATTGTACACATTGGCCTGCAGAATGAATGCACATGCAAAAACAGCCACTGAGTCAGTGCCAAAGGGTAACAACTGCAACATCTCTAGCTGCACAAACATGGTAACAATTGCAAACATCTTTAGCTGCACAATATGCCTACCTCTGAACATTGTAGGCATCCTTAACCATCTTATTATGATTCTGTTTCATAACCAATATCTCAATTAATCAAAAGTAGAAGGGGGGTTAAAAAAAAAAAAAAAAAAAATCAATTTCATAAAGGGATTTACAAAAACATCAGTTTCTTCAAAGGATTTACAAAAAAATTAATTTCTGAAATGAGTTTATAAAAAATAATTTTCTTAAAAAAATTTACCGGATTTACAAAAGGCATAAAAATATTGTCATTTTTCACATAATTTCAAGGACTGGAAACTGCTCATGCAAACACATCACTCGCAGGAACAATAATACAGAAGAATACGGATGAGTCGATGCTAGTGGGGGATGACAAATAGGATCGACTCATCCGTAGTTCGACTCACCCGTATGTCATTGAAGACCACAAAACTATAAGTACACACTACTACTACTGCTTCTTTGGAATGACACATTGTCGAGCATTATAATGGGTATTTCCCCTTACGCATTCTTTCATCGACCATCAAATTTGATCTCTTCCGTTCATTTTCAGTGAGATCGATTTAGCTTTTGATTGAATATAATGTAACTCATGTATTATTGTTGACGCCCGTTGTCATCGATCGTTTGAGTTTCACTGTCATGTAAACTGACGATGTCCACCGCTCCCAACGCTGCCTCTTGGACATTCATATTCAACTCAATACGATTGCCACCGCACGCAGATTGGTCACCTCCAACACTCCTCCCACCTCTTCATGCTATGAAACACTGTACATGTAATTATCTCTATACTAGGCCTTTTTCAACATGATAAACATTACATGCGATGAATTTATCTGAGGGCGGGGCGGAATGGATACAGTAGAACTACCCCACGGTCCTCATTTTTAGTGAAAAAGTGTGTAGGTCTAATTGGCCAAATCGCGAGTAAAAATAAGAGGGGGGTAGGGTGGGGGAAGGAATGTTGTTTTAACAACTCCTTGTTATCCGCTAGCCCGGCGAGCAAGTTCCCTGCGATGCGAAAAACAACAGCCGACTCCCAGGGTAACGTCCACGTGTGAACCGCAGTGTGGCCGGAGAATTCCCCACATCAAAGACGCTTGCCTACACTACGTTTCCTGCCTTGCCTTAGGCGAATTTGAATGACACTTTTGCAGCCAGGATGGGGCGGGCGGTGTGAAAACGAAACATTCGCGGATAGATGGGGAAGATCGTGGATGGGGTGTGAAAAGGAGGAGGAGACAATGGCTGGTCGGCGTCTAATCACATAGTCTGCGGGAAGGTTTAGTCCTGTTTTGTGAATCAGTTTGACAGTTCAAGTTAACCTACAGTCGTGCTGTCGTGTGGTGGGAGGAGCATAAATGTGTTGAGATGAAATGCCGCGCAAGCTGAGATTAGTTACATCGACTCAAGCATTGCTTTTTCCTTTGATCTTATAAGAGCAGGGACAGGAGAAAAAGATCGACTCATTAGTGAATACGGGTGAGTCGACGTCGATTCATCAGTATGATTTTTAGTAAAGTAAAGAAGCGCCGGGACCCGTTCCACGGAAAAAGATCGACTCACCTGAAAGTCGACTCATGAGGGTTCGACTCAGGTGTAGTCGACTGTATGTACAGGATGGAGTCTTGATAGTTCAGGAATGTTTTAAGAAAATTGTCATTGTGATACATGACTGATTATAATTACTTGGGCTGTTTGAAAATCACAATATGCTGGAACAGTAACTCCGCCAATGCCTGACAGTGCTGATATAGCTACAAGAAGTTTCACTGAACCATTTCTTATTCCTGATAAGAAAAAAGTATTATCTCTCGCATAAATTTATAAAATTTCCAAAACATCCACAGAAGGCTTATGTCAAAACATTCCGACTGCAAGAAAACAAAATCGTGCATTAGTTACCAGCTGTAATGTGGCCAGTGTGTAACGACAGATCTCAAAGTCTGCCTTGCCCTTGACAAGTTCCTTGAATGCTTTCCTTTCTCCTCTGACCAACTGCTCTATCATGTGGGTGCCATACTTGTGAATGTCAAAGGGTTCATGGCCTTCCTACAAAAGCACAGAAGAGTATCAATTTGAGAGAGACTATACTAAGACTACCACACAGACGTACATCGAAATGGCTCAAATTCCTCTTAACAGCCTCTGTAAATCCTGTAGAAGAACAAATTAATAAGATAGATAAACTTTATTTGTCCTTCACAGGAAATTCCATCCACCATTGATGAGAGAGGCTCAGTAGATACATATGATAGATACATTCAACTTACATGCAGATAAAAAATATCAGACAGCAGCACAAGGAACACTGCCTGAGCTTGTGAAGTTTACCACTGATTCAGAAATGAATTTGGGTGTGAGTGTGATATACTAAGGACATCTGTACAAGGATTCTACTCTACAGGGGAGAACCAACTTATCCTCTCTCCAGCTGATAGAGGAGTCTAATTTATACAGCCTAAAATTTGACATACTTTTGATATGAGCTGATAGATTAAATTAGATCTAACACTTAATTTTCTTGAAAAAAAAACAAAAAAAAAAAAAACAACAAAAACAAAAAATTTCTAAAAAAAAATTAAAAAATCAGTGCAGATATTTATTTCTAAGATTCAACATTCTGCTCTCTAAATAACAATCCCTCATGAACAAAACTTGGAATGGTTATGTTACCTCTTCTTCAAGTCGAGGTTTGATCTTCTCTTCCCACTCTGCCACTCGACGGGAAAGTTCAGTTATCTGTGCGTACTCTGCGGCACTGGCCAGAAATTTCTCCTGTAAGCAGAAAAAAAAAAAAAAAAAAGAGCAATATGGAATTGTTTGTGGTGACACTTTGCACACGCCTATATTAATACAGAACTATTTACTTTATTATTACTGAGATAGCAGTGAAGAAGGACATTCTCATCTGCACATAGGTAATTTATTCTATTTCCCTTTTTTCTCTCACCTCTGCGTAACTAACCAGTGAATGTATTCATCCACTTGCTCATTTTTCTGTGCTGTTGGCTTTGTATACAGATGCCTCATTTATGTATTCTTTTATGACACTAGGCTAGGTTAGGTTCGGTTAAGTTAACCCAATGTGTTGCGGGGATACCACAGATGATATCCTGACATTCTATCCTCCATGTGTCCCGAGTCTTCCGCAAATCTCAAGTGTTGGTGGCCAGAAGTCACATTCATCCACTGTTTCTTTCTTTTTTCTTTCTCCCAATAGAATGCCATGCACAACTTTGCAAAGCCTTTATACCTTACCATTTGTAACATTACTGGTTCGTGTGTTTCCACTACAGTGTGTATGCAAAAAAGTTCAATTATGAACACAGCTTACCTGTACCTCTCTCCTCCTCTCAGAGGAATATTCACATTTACGTTCTTTTGAGATAGAAAAGACATTTTCTTTGTATTACCTCTCTCACCCAGACAAAGAATAGAAATGGGAGACCATGGTGTATGTAGTTTTGATTTCCTACACCAAAAAGAACTTAGTTGAACAACAAATTAAACCAACATCACTCAGAGAAACAGAGAAAATATCAACTCACCACATGTTTTATAACCAAATCCTCATAACTCATTGTCATCTCATCTGTGAAGGAAGTATTGTATCCTGTAATGTTTAACATAAAGATAAACAATATAATACAGTCTGTTGTTATGAGGACAGGAGTGTTGTTGACAATAACAATACAGTGACAAATAGAGAGGTGTGTATTGCATGTCAATAAATTTGAAACATTGCATCCAAATGCCAAATATCGCCCTTACTTCAATTCCCATGATCAAAACTAAACTTTTATACTTTTACCAAATACTGTAAAAGAACTAAAGGTTCTTGTGTGTATTGAAATAAAATTGCACATAATATCAGTGACAGAAAATGAGTCAGTGAGTGTTTATTGTCACTGATTTCAACACTTCTGAATCAGGCTGAGATGACTGAAAAAGTATAGTGTGGGTGCAAATGAGTGGAAAGGCATGTGGTATTGAATCATTGTTTCTTTCTTCTTATATTCACTGCCATATTTACAAGGCTAGCCTTCTATTGTCTGTTCCTTCTTTGTCTCAGAAAATGAGCTAACATGCAAAAGAATAGTTTTAATCTATTCTCATCCGCAAACTGAAAAACATACTTTTCTCAACTATAGAACCTAATCACTAGTGCTCTTTTCATTTCCAGTTCTCAAATATAGTGGCAGTAATAATACATGTGTATTTCACATCCATATTTATTCTCTCTGTTATTGCTTTCTATTCTCTTTTTCATTCGCACTCTATCTAGATGTCAAATCTGTGTGTATAACTGAATGGTGGATAGATTTGATATATCTTAGAGCAAAAAACGTGTCTATTATACAGCTCTTTGACTTGAATGTTATGACACATTCAGAAGTGATACTATGTTGTGCTATAGGAGAGTGCGTGGTTGGCAATGAATGGACTATTAACTCACTGGAGACTGAGCTTTTTTTGAGTTTGGATACACTGAAGACTGGCATTTTCAGAGGAGTTTCAAAAAATTAATAATAATTATAGTGGCATATCAACCATTTTAACACATATGGCAGTACTAGATCAACACATTCTGATACAGAAAACAGAAATGGATTATGTCACATAGTTACTTTTTAATGATTTTTTTTAAGGATGAGTCAGATTTTGCGTTTCCTGAGAATTTGGGGAAAAGTTTGAAAAATGTAGATTTAGGTAAGTTGTCCAATAGTCAGACAATGACGGTTTCTACATTTCTGCCTGCTGTGCAGAAGAAGTTTCTCTAGATGTAGAAGCACTAGATTTAGACAAAGAAGATGCTGGTGTTTTGCTTTTATCCTTCTTAATACTACGTCCATAATTACTATTGTTTTCCTTCCCTACTTTCACTTTGAATTGACTTTCCTTGATCTCAAAAACTCAAAAAGTTACTGACTGATATCCGCCAAACTGTAAAAGATGATTCCTGGGGCATTTGAGGGAAATGGGTTGGTGTGAGAAAATTATAACGTCAATCCCGCAAGGGATTGTTTTCCATTGTTTTCCTTCCCTACTTTCACTTTGAAGTGACTTTCCTTGATCTCAAAAACTCAAAAAGTTACTGACTGATTTCCGCCTAACTGTAAAAGATGATTCCTGGGGCATTTGAGGGAAATGGGTTGGTGTGAGAAAATTATAACGTCAATCCCGCAAGG
>JBCAUA010445817.1:0-33007 GCA_038406235.1 Peronia verruculata | reverse complement strand
CCTCCCCCCCCCCCCCCCCCCCCCCCCCCCCCCCCCCCCCCCCCCAACAAAGACCACATTGCTTCCATGCGTGAGGAGAAAAGACAGTAGACTGATGAAATATAAAACAAAAGCAGCAGAGAGTTAGACAATAGAGAGAAGCAAGTGGAAAGGAGGGGGAGAGGGGGGGGGGATGAGAAAAGTGAAGTCATAATAAAGAAGTTCAGGTCAAAGGCAAAACCCCTATATGACATGTAGTCAGTCACAGTGTCCTATGCTATGTGTTTCGGCATTTGGAAGGCAAGCAGGCATTGTGAAAAACAGTGAAGAGAGCGACAAGAATTCTCCCAAAAAGCCAACGATAGAAGGCTGCAAGGTTGAGAAGGCTGCAAGGTTGAAATTTGTCGAACGCGTCCACATCGCTATTCAACGGAAACAGTATGCCTACAAAAGAAAAGGGACAAGATTGAACAACAATTCTCTGAAAGCGACATGGTTTCCAGTCAGATTCCGGGAGGAATTGATTTTATCATTGTGAAGTTACAGGAACAGAAGCGTCGATTGCAAAAAAAAAAAAAAAACGAATCTCTTATCAACTGTAATGGAAATTAATTTTCCCGACAATAAATCTCTGATCTCCATGGCAGTGTGTGAACTGCTGCTATTTGATCCTGTTTGGGAGACTGTAAACTCTGCAAACATGTAGAACAGCTTTACTCTTAATCTTTAATTTCTGTTGATTGCATGACGGCGCATAATAATAATAATGATTTAGCATCTTTTTCTCCGTAAAGTTATCACCAGAATTGAGAAGTTTTTCATCAGTTACAACATGTGCTGCGGATTACTACAAAAGTTTCATCGTAAATACCACTGACACAATAGTTTTGAAGTGTGCATTTATTTGTTTTCTGTGACATATTTCAAGATTGTGAAAAAAAAAAAAAAAGGACTTAAAAAACTCCATAATTCACAGAAATTTTAATGTGCAATTTGTCTGTTCTTATTTTTCATTCTGTCCATGTTGTATCAGTTACCAATCTTGTCAGCCAACTGCTAAGTAACTAACTGATGAATAAGAAAATCTTAGTGTGGTATTGTGTTTGAAGGTGCTGATGTTCAAAATCAAAGTCATGACACATAACTTTCAGCTTGTCTCTTCTAAGATAACTAGATTACTTAAATGTAACCCCTCTGAATGCTGTGTCAGTTACTCGGGGAACTGCTTCTATCTATCTATCTATCTATCTATCTATCTATCTATCTATCTATCTATCTATCTATCTATCTATCTATCTATCTCTGTCTGCCTGCCTGTCTGTCTGTCTGTCTATTGTCTGTCTGTCTGTCTGTCTCTGTCTGTCTGTCTGTCCCTCTGTCAAGGATGCAAAGAGATTACCATACTGAAATTTTTGAAGACCCTTGGAATCCTAAAATGCTGCATTTGTCAGCGCAATTGTGTAATAAAAACAAGAAGAAGAAGAAGAAGAAGAAGTAGAAGAAGAAGAAAAAGAAGAAGAAGAAGAAGAACAACAACAACAACAAAACTGGAACTGTGGTGCAGAAAACTCAACAAAGCATGTATTAATTATGTAAAGAATAACATACCGGTACGATCGTGTAGTCACCTCTGCACAGTTGCTTGTCTGTAGCGTAAGTAAAATTTCATTTAGACACATCCAAAATAATGAGTCTGATTTCTATGTATTTATTCGCTCATCTATTTATTATTTGTTTGTTTGTTTATTTATTTATCAATTTACTTATTTATCGTTTCTTCCCTCTCCATCATAATATTAAGGTAATACTGCCGTAGTTGAAAGTCAAGTAACAGAGGGTTTGAGCATAAGAAAAAACAAACAAAAAGAAACGAGGAGGGAAAGAAATAGAGAGATGCAGGAAAGAAAAATGAGTGTGTCTGTGTGTGTGTGTGTGAGAGAGAGAGAGAGAGAGACAGACAGACAGACAGACAGACAGACAGACAGACAGAGAGTACCCTGGCGCATATAACCAAGCAACGTGAAGAACTGACTTATACCCGGTAATTGGTTTTCACATTTATTTTTCTGATCTTATCCTATTGCTCCAATGATCTGACACATAGTTGTATTTTAAATTTATACTTTCTGAGGCTTCAAAACCGAAGGAACTACGGGAACCTTTTGCATTTTTTGCTAGAGAGGAGTGTCATTTTCTCGATTATGTCCCCTGGTTTTATACAGTTTTATATAGGGAATTAATATTAATGGGCCTCAGTTGATTAAAACCAACTTTTGGGTTATTTGTTGAGCAAGATGGTTCTATGTCACAAGAGATCTCAGAGATGAATATGTGAAAAATAGTGCCTTCAACCCTGACTTGCTCAATAACATTGCTATTAAGCCTACCCTGACCAGGGCCCGGCTACATGGCAATCAGGGGTCTGTCTGTCACACCTCAATGACCACACTTACCTGTCACTTAGAAAGCAGTATTTTGAACACCAATATCTAAATTTTAGCTTTAACTATCTGTTGCAAAGCTGTTTTAAGCATAAAGAGAACAGAAATTGTATGTACTCGTAGCTACAGATTCCAACTTTCTGATGACAAGTTGTCCTCTGGGAATACAATAAAATGACTGTTACCATAGTCTTGTTGTTTATGTTTGTCCACTTTAGTAAAACTCCATGTTTGAAGGAAAAATAATATTTTCTATAACAGTTGTTATCGTCAATAACAACAGAAAACCAACAGAGCGATAAACAGACAGAGAAGAAGAAAGAAAACAAGAAATAAAACAATAGCAAAGAAAGAACAAAGCGGTAGATAGAAAGAAGAAAGAAAAATCCACAATAAATAACATAGAAACAGCTGAACAATAGACAGAAAGAGGAAAAAAAGACAATAAAAACAATGCAAGAGAAATAAAGAGTGACAGAGGGAGAATGAAAAGACCAACAACAAATAAATCAATAACAGGAAACATAGAAGGAAAGACTAGAAATAAAAAAACCCAGCTAAAAAAGAAAAAAACAACAACAGAAAAACAACAAAGTGACAAATACATGTACATATACCAAGAGAGGAAAAAACAACAACCCCACAACAAACAAAACAATAACAGAGAAATAACAAAGTGACAGATTGGCAAAGAAGAAGGAACCATGATAAATAAAATGATAGCAGAGAAACAACAGTGCCATAGATAGAAAGAGAAGAAAAAAAAGAAAGCACAATAAATAAAACAACAGAGAAAAAACAGAGCTTATATAGAAAAGGGAACAAAAATTATATATAACAAATAATAAAGACACAACAGAGCAATAGATAGAAAAGATACAAAAATTGCAAAAAATAAAACAATGACAGAGAAAAACAACAGAGCAATACATAGAAAAAGGAAAAAAAAAACCCCCCACACACAATAAACAAAACAAGAACAGAGACACAACAGAGCAACAGATAGAAAAAGGAACAAAAATCCATACTAAATAAAACAAAAACAGAGACACAACAGAGCAACAGATAGAAAAAGGAACAAAAATCCATACTAAAAACAAAAACAGAGACACAACAGAGCAACAGATAGAAAAAGGAACAAAAATCCATACTAAATAAAACAAAAACAGGGACACAACAGAGCAATAGATAGAAAAAGGAACAAAAATCCATGCTAAATAAAACAAGAACAGAGAAACAATACTGCTATCGTATTACTGTCTTTATTGATGAAACAAATGAGCAGGTGTGATGTGGGGTAAAAACATTGAATACCTGCAATGATAATTACAGTGAGTTTTTTTTGCTGTTGTCTGTCCTTTCCCTCCTCTCAATCTCACACTCAAGCAAATAACCATGGAAACATCCAACAACAAAAACAGGGCAGGTAAACAAAATATCATCAACGACAGTGCGGTACAATTATGACAAAAGAATATATTTATAAGATAATATGCATCTCAGACACTGTCTTGTTACAGCTAAAGAAACATATGAATTTATGACAGCAAAGAAATTTCTCTCTTTTATATTAGGCACCAAAAAAAAATGTTACCTCTCGTACTAGACTAAAGACAAAAATTCCATCATTCGTATTAGATGGCAAGGAATCATTATCTCTCATACTAGACGGCAAGACAATTCTGGTCTGTCATGCTAGATGACGAGAGAACTTCTATCTCTCATACTAGATAACAAAATAACTTCTATTTCTCAAACTACATGATAAAATAAGTTCTATTTCTCACAACAGATGACTTGAAAACTTACATCCCTCATAACTGATGACAGGATGACTTATAGCTCTCACAATGGATAACAAGACAACTTCTATTTCTCATAACAGATGACAAAAAAACTTGTATCTCTCATAAAACTTCTATCTTTCCTACCATCCTAAAAAACATATCTTCCATACTAGATGACAAGCAAACTGTTATGTCATTAAAAAACCCATCTCTCAAACCATCCAAAAAAACATCTTTCATACTAGATGACAAGAAAACTGCTACCTCTCATAAAACTTCTATCTTTCCTACCATCCTAAAAAACACATCTTTCATACTACCGATGATAAAAGGAAACTGTTTTCTTTCATTTCTGTTTTGATCATTAGTGATAAAATGAAATCAAATAAAAAAAAAAAAAAAAGAAAAAAATACTATCTCTCTTTCTCAACAGTAAGAAAACTTCCTATCTCTGTACTGTATGTCATTAGCATCAAAATCAAATTTGAACCAAAGACAATGAACAAAACAGTGTCACTTACACTTTTTTTCAATAAGCTGAGGACAACCCCCCCCCTCCCCCCCCCCCCAACAGTAGGGATTTAAAAGAACATGGAAGTCATTAATAATAGTTTGAAATGAAAGAAAGATTATGTCTCTTACAGTTCTACCCATATGGTTTTTACTTTAAGATTTCAAAAATTCATGATCCCAAAATAAACTACTTTTAAGACGAGTGAATCACAAAATTGGACAAGATAGGTATCATGCGTGAAAATACAATATCACAGCACAAAAAAAACAAATAGCTAGAGATGTGGAAACCATGAATAAATAGCAACTATTCATTTGCATGACTACACAAGTTTATATCCCTGAATTGCACAGGCACTCATTCAAATCACACACAGTAAACATTCACCATCATGTACTCACTACACACATTTACAGAATCCTTCACAGTAGCTCTAAAACACCACATCTTTTATCACTGCCTCTGAATAATGAAAACTGAACAGCTAAAACGCATAACAAAACAAAACAAATTATAATAGTAACAAAAAATAAAATACAAAATAAAAATAAAAAACAAAAAATAAAAAATCTGTAGCACAGATCAATTTAAAGTGCAGTTTTTCGATACTATCTTTTGAAAATCGATCCGAGAAGTGCAAATATAGATCTACAATATATGTATATATATGTCTGTAGTTAATGCAGAAATATGTAAATAAAATCAGAGTACGTCATACCTTACCCTATGCATTCTAAAAAGTCACATTATAATAGTATTCCTTCAAATGTACGCTACATTTAACTGCATGATAAGACCAATATAATATAGTAAAAATGTGAGGAATTCTAGAACTCTTGTCACACAATGAAATTCAGGTTATATGGTGATTCCAGAGCTAAAAGATATTCTCCCAAAAATTCAGTATGCAGGGCCTCACAAGTTTCCCATACTAATAAGTAACTAGGGTACCATATCGATCTATATGAGTAAGTCTAGTACTGTTATGTTCTCTTGAATTTTCCCACAACAATTGTCTCCCAATAATGTGTTCATTTCAGCTACCTTAGTGTTGCTATTTCACTTGATTTACTAGAAAACGTAGTTTTTCATTCCAAGAATGTGTTAATTTCAGCTACCCTAACATTTGCATTTCACTTGAACGCTGGAAAGTTGTAGGTTTTATTCTTACGTGTTCACTTCGGTTACCCTGACACTGATATTTCATTTGACAGCTGGAGAACTTGCAGTTTTTAGCCTAGTATTATAGTAGTAATGTGTTCATTTCATTCAGCTACCTAAAAATTGGCATTTCACTTGATAGCTGGAAAGTCAGTTTTTATCCTAATTATGTGTTCGTTTCAGCTGTCTGAACATTGACATTTCTCCTGACAGCTGGAAAAATTGTAGTAATTTATTCCAATAATGTCTTCATGTCAATTTCAGTTATCTCTGACTTCAACAATTCACAATATCTCTAGAAAACTTGTCATTTATACCCCAGAAAGATTTCACTTCAGTCACCCTGATCCTAACCTTTTACATGACATGTACATGAATGTGGTTTTGATTGCCTGTCAGCACTGGTCATAATAAAAATGTGCTTATAAAACAATGCAAAATACAGTAAACAAGAAGGAAAAAAAAAATAATAAAAACAAAGCTACTGTTCTTTTCTCATTTATGATTTGACCGCACATAACATTAGCACAGATCAAAATGAGATAGAAAAAAAGAAAAGAGAAAAACCCCAATATAATAAGATAATAGATAATTAAGAGCCAAGATCTCAGTCCTTTTGAAAACTAATGTGTTGGGAAGACAAATGTTTTCATTCAATTTCTTTACTATTTGGCTTCATCTCTCTGACCCCGACTAAATTAAAAAAAAAAAAAACCCATCAAACCTTACGCTACGAAGCATTTCCTACATGCATTCTCTGATATTTCAGAAAGGTCGATCCAAGAACAGTGAGAAACTTCTGTTTTCTCCAGGACACATTTTTGCAGCTAGACGTAAAATCTGATGCACATCTGCCATCACATTTCCTTATTTAGCAGAGCAAACTATTTTTCGCTCACAGGTAACTAGCTGTGAGCAACAAATAAATATACTCTACTAAATTAGGAAGTTTGATGTAATATGAGATGGCTTGCATATTTGTAACTAAAGTGCTGAAGGAGTGAATGTATCAAACACTTGAACTGTATTAGTTTTGACGTACAGTACCCTCATATGAGAACATTCTGACAGGCTTCACAGTCGGATATAAACAGCTGTTCTATGAAAGCTATCCAGATTTGCACTATAAATGATATCAAACCGACAAATATAAATTCACTGAATCATTTAGTCACACATACTTTCTCCTTTGGTGAAACAAACTTTGCCTTACATGAAAAGAAAAGAAATAACTATCCATCATCATGCGAAACATTCAGATGACAGTAAACGAGTAACATTACTCCATATATGCACACAAAGCTATATTAAAGAATGAAAACAATTTTTTTCATACTGAGAACAAATGGAGCGGAAAAAATGAAAGTGCGTAGGTCTTTGATGCTGAGGTTGTTGGTCAGAATCTTCTACATCTCTCTACACCTGTACTGTTCTTCTGTATCAATACTCTTTACATCACTTTAGTGGGCTTGCAAAATAAAACTGGTAGATTGCACATTTTAGTGCTCTGTTGTGAGTGTGCTGGCAACACAGCAGGTCTAATAGTGACCTACTATGCATGTGGACATGTTACGCAGTCATCTCAAGTGAGTCGGATGTTAAATGGGGCTTTATTAAGCTGACTGAATTCCACTGGTCAAGCGATCCCAAGAGTTAATTCTGAACCTCACTCTCTCAGCATAGAAGAGTTACAACTGAATAACTTTTCAGCAAAATAAACTTCACTCAGTTCCCTCTCCAATGACACCAACAGCTCTATAAGTGACAAACATGACATCCGACTCATTTTGCATGCTCATGTGATATATTTTATTGCTCCAGCATTCTTGCATTTCACAACTGTAGTTCATGCATGCATATTTTAGCATGCTTGTCCTTTACAGCATTTATGCATCGATAATGAAATTAACACTTATGAAGCAATAAAGTAAATCACTACACGAGTCTAATCAGACAAGCATATTCATAAAAAAAAAAAAGGTTTCTTTCAAAGACAGCCCATTTTTCACCCAGTGCCAGATGTGAATGGCACATTTTATTATGTGCAAATAACATGAATGCTCCAGGCTGATGAGCACTGATGCCAAAGGCACAGAATTCCTAATTTTGAGTAACAGAGCTCCATGCTGCCAATTTTACCAAGACAGATGGTAAAAAACCTATGCTCTCTTGTCACTGTCTGTCTAGACTGAATCACGGTACACCATTATTTCTTCAATCAAGTCAATGAAACAATATTATCATGCACTAATATTATGGTCATTTGAACTTTAAGAAGTAATGTTAAAACGAAACAAATAGTTTTCTACAGTTGTACCTCAATTAATCGTTTTTAATTTGAACTGTAAAAATAAATTCCTGAAAGACAAAGAATCATTCCATAGGGATCAATGAAAACTCCACCTTTAAGAACAATTTAAGACAGTCATGCACTCTCTGTTTCAGTCCTAATTTATATTGTTATTACATCAAAGGAAAACCAACCAACATGATGATGCATTGTATATCATGCATGACAATAAAGTGAAGAGAACAACAAATAAACAACAGAGATATTATTCTTGTTTTCAACAACATGATTCAACAATGGTCTTGCACTACAACTATGTATAGTTTACGAAGTACATTACAAAGTACATCATTCATCAGTAGTAGCAGTGCAAGCTGCTTATTGCCCCCCCCCCCCCCCATGCCAATAATGAATTGGGCACCAATTAAAAAAAAAAAAAAATCCCTCTATGTTTTTTAAGAACATTTGTATCTGCTCATGTGTAAACTAAATACATACTAAATACATGTACAAGTATACATTACCATGATCAATAAGATGCAGTAAGAACAATTAGGCGTATGTGAACTGGCAAACAACGAAATCACCTGCTCAACTGATAGCAATGAAATCATCAGCTCAAATGATAACAATGAAATCACCTAACCTGCTTAACTGATAACAATGAAATCATCAGCTCAATTGATAACAATGAAATCATCTGTTCAACCAATAATGATGAAGTCATTATCTCAATCATATAACAGTGAAATCTTTTTGATTATGATGAAATCACTGCTGAACTGATTACCACGATATTTCCTATGAATGACTACAATTGCCTACCCAAGATATCTAATAACTTTGAAAATAGTATAGTGGATCCCATCTAGGATTATGAAAACATTGACCTTTCTGAGTGAAATCTGTACAAAAAGATCATGCAATCATCAAGCAAACGTAAACAACATTTGTCTTCATTCCCTGATCTGCATCGGCATTGGCAAAGACAAATATTTTGAAAAGGAACAGAAATATTTCAAGATACAAACAAGAAACAGAAAATGAAAACAGCCACAGACATTCTGTCATCATTATTTATACACATATATTTGTAATTACCATCTGTGGACTTCAGAGAACATTTTTCAACGACAAAGGCCTTGCAAAGATGTCTGGTATGAGTGCAATTCTAGATTTTTATGCAGCCATTTATTTATGAGAATACATTGATTATTAATTAAAATATATATAATGTAATGTAATGTAATCACATTAATGTCCTAGGGACAGAATTGCATATTGTAATGATAAAAGGTAATATCTATTTGAAAATGGACAAGGGAATTTAGGAATTAAAATCAACTGCTATAAATCTAAAATGATGAATCAAAATGTCAATGTGTTTCACTGAGTGGATGTGAATAAATTGAGATATAAAACGTCTACAGTGAAATTAGCACTCACTAAGCAAATAAATCTTATATGAGTCCATATGAACCCAGACAGACACACATATCATCAAAACAGCTCTTGCGTTCAATTGTAAATCTATGTATACCTTGGGTATTGAGTCGGTGAAAGTCTAAGGCTGGCACTGAATGAACATATAGATAGTGCAGCACCGGAGCTAGAACTAAATCATTTTTTTTTTTTAAAAATACAAATTAAGGTGAAAACAATTTAAAAATCACACAATCAAACAAGCAAAGACACTGTGACAAAAAATCTGAGGATAGAAACATATTGGTTCAACTTCTTTGAGAAACATCTCTATATATTAACCATTGTTTACTGAAGCACTCCATTCTGTAAATTGACATCAATATCCGAACAGGTGAAATTTATTTATTGTACATTTCTGAGCAACTGAAACCTATAAAACATTATAATTTCTAACCTGTAAAAAATACATCATGACATTTGAACAGTCTCATTTGGCTTATCATTCAACTGTTGAAAAGTTCAGCTCAGATTTTAACATTCACCAAAAGAGTAACATTTGCCTATTCCATATCATGACACCTCTTCAGCAGTATTTTCTTCCCAATTCCATATACTATGTTTGGACTTAAAGAAGATTCTGATAAGAACAACTAGTGAAAACATGAAGTGTGAGTGATGTTGATATGTCAAAACAAATGATGTTCAGAACATTGACTCCAAGACAGAAGATAGACAGAAACAGAATGAGCCGAGACAATCATCACATTGCTGCACAATCAACGAATGACAAGGCTGTAAAATTGTAGTATACATCTGATAAAATAATTAAGAATTACTGAAAAGAATGGCAGCACAGTGGTGAGGAAGGCATTTCATGACTAGAAGAGATAAATATTTTTAAGATTTTCAAGTTTCGACAGCACAATTACATAACCGGTATACACAAAAACAGACAGAAATGGGCAGGAAAATAAGGATTAAAATTTAAAGCAGATTTTTAAAGAATATTTTTGTTATAGGTTCATTAACCCACGATGTGAACAGGAATTGGAGAAAAAAAAAATAAAATCCACAGTTCTAAATTTCAGTAGCATTTTGTAAAATGTCTTACAATATATTGAAATCAGAAAGCAAAGAAAGCAACAACAACAACAACAAAAATAAAAGAAACATGCCAGAGCATTCTTACAGAAGGACCACCAAGGTTGAAAAGCCATGTAAAATCTTGACGTACTAATTACACAATATCTGTATGATGTTGGGGGCTGAAAATTGTTCTCTTGTTCTAATTAGTTTTCACTGTGTACACTTCTTGTGGAAGTCTGTTTTTGATTCTATCAAGAATTTAACAATAGTTTTCTTTTGGTCTGATAAAAAAAAGTTGATCTTTCACATGTATCTTATAACAGATACATTGTTGCTGCATCTATATGTGAAACTATTTTCTTTGTTGATATCCATGTAGCCAAAATTGTTGACACTGCAGGCCAACTTTTTTTTTCTGGGACCTTTTTTTTTTTTTTTATCTTGACTTCATCCAATGCTATATCTGCTAGTTCACTGAGAGAAATGAATATTCCCTGAATTTTTGTTTTGTATTGTTGAGGATCAAGGCTCATTCATATTTCTGATAAAATCCTTCTCCTATTTTATGGATCAACAACAATGGTGGGCTTACTGCCCACTTCTTGAGTCTTTCTCTGAAGGGTCTTTTGAACAAAACAAACTATCCTACATTTCTTGCACCAAATTGGCCCCACTCCAAAAATTTAAAATCGTCAACATAAAGATATTCTGAAAGAGTTGAACATGCTGCAAGCCACATGGCACATTACATGCCGACATATAGATCTATCATTTTTGTGACAGTTTCCCTTTACAATCTTTAATTCTCCAGCCCTTTGATATATATCTTTAAATTTGCAAATCTATTCAACCATGCTGGATGCATCATGCAGATGCACGATAAATCCCAACAAAAAACAAAAACAGAAAAAAAAAGCTAAAAAAAAGCACCAATGATAAATCACAGTTCACTGGTTGAGAAAAAAAGGAGGGCTATGATGTATTTAAATTTCAAAGTTCACCATTATCCAGCAAACATTACTTTGAAATACACATAAAAGTGAAGAAAAAAAAAATGAGTAGAGAGAAAAAATTCAATCAATTATGAGAAAACGAAACAACAACAGCAAAAAAAAAAAAAAAGGTTGAGTAAATAAGGCACACACCCAGCTTCAAAGCAAATGGACCCGTTCTCAATTTCCTTTCCTCCAAACCCAAAGAAATGGCTGCTTGATTGTTGAAATTGGATTTTGACAATACAGTAATCCCCTGCCTTTTTGCAATTCACCGTTCATGTTCTCAATATATCAACGTTTTTTCTATATACTATGTGTAAATTTATGTTGCCGGATGCTTCATTTTAATGTAGCGAAGGTTTCTGTGTCCTTTTATAAATTATTTTTGTTGTCAAATAAATGTACCCACAACACAAAATACAAAAAAAGTGTTGAAGAGTGTAGAAAGAGTTCAGTTTCAGAGTGCAGAATGGGTTTATAAGAGCATAGGAAAGGTTCATGTGAACATGTGAAGGGTCTGCAAAGGAATATATAGAGATGAATAGATTGTGTGTATCTCAAAGATTTTTACCTATCGCAAGGATTCTGAAGTGTAACTCCCTGCAGTGACTGAGGGATCTCTGCAGTACAAATGCACAGTCTTTCCCAACTAAAATGTATGAAACATTACCCCTTCTTCCTTCTTGCTTTGCTTACCATCACATTGTGAACCCAACAGACTGTACAGTAGTGCCCAGTGTTGCAAAACTTGGGCAGCCGCAATGTAGAGATAAGGACTGGTTACTTGTATCACGTGACAACTCACAAATTTCAACGAAGCATTCAACGCCAATGACAAGTACAGCGCAAATTGAGAATAAATCCACTTATATGTGGAAAGATTTCAGCAGATTTGCATTGATTCTGGGTAAGATGGGATAAGTTATACCACACAGATTAAATGATTGAATGAATGACACTGTGGACATTATGCGAGCATGATAGTTTTTTGTTTTTCTCTTCTGAGTTCGCTATTCAAGAAATACTTGTAAGTATGCATTTCCCTTCACTGTGTAACTTGTTGTTTTTTTAAGTTTTGCCTAACACACAATGAGAGTAAACAGATTTTTTCCCCTCCCCTGTTTAATAGCCATCTTTGAATTTTATATGACAACATAATCATTAATTCTCTTTGCCAGGGACAAAGGCTTTTGAGTGAGCAGTGCCAAGAAACACCGTAAAGTGTGAAGTTGGAGTAACTATTGATACAATAGCATATGATGCCAGAAACCACCCCTCCTCCCCCCCCAAAAAAAGCAGCCTTTCTCTTTTGGAGATTAATTCTCTCAAAATAAAGCTTGGGTAGTTTCTATTCTAAGGTTTTCATTTCAAAAATCAATACTCCATCATTTACAATTCTGAAAGTTTTTCAATCCTCATAATCCCACAGTTATGAAAAACAACACGTGCTAAGCACACACTGAGTTCATGGAACAGGCATTATTTGCTTCTGACAAGTTGTCAGCAATCTACAGAAACAATGGCTGATGCATGTCAGGTACAGTATATACAAAGTTTAAGTTAAATTCACTGCCTGGATGAAAGAGACTGACCTCCACTTGTTCTGTGTTCTGCTGTTGCAGCTGCTGTCGTTTTGCAGTTAATTCAGGTTTTCAATGAGAGGAGAGTCTTTTCCACCAGCGGGACTCTTATTTACATTATCTTTACAAAAACAACAAATGGATATAAATTACAGAAATGACAACAAATCCAAAAATAAAACAAAAAAAGAACAGCAAAATCAATTTAAAATAAGGCACAAGGTTGAAAATGTACAACAATGTTTAAAGCATAGATTCAAAACAAAGAGCTGTGTATGGGCTCTGTGTATGCAAATATTGACTAGATATGAATCTGAATGGAGGAAAAAATTACACTCACGTCTCAAATACAGTATATGCACCAACAATAGGAAAAAAAAAACAACAAAAAACAAAAAAAACTTGTGACATCAACCCACAGCAACTCCTTTGCCGTCATGTCATACGCTTCTTTAAGTATAGGTATGGTCACATTTGACAAGGTCATGTGTGGCTTTCAATGGATGAAAGAAATCATGCATTAACACTGAGAAATACAGACATGAAAATGTCAAATTCCTCCTCTTTATAAATTGTCCAGTGCTGTTACCAAGTAATGAGTTTAAGACAACTGCATAACCTGGACAGACAGCTTTTCCACCTTGCTAACGCTGACCTCTAAAGTATAGATCTAGCACTGATATTTTAAATGGTAATCTTAAGATGTTTTCTGGAGACAGTCCACAGCTATTTCAGAAACAATGATCTTAGGAACTCGAAGAAAATTTAGTACTGCTTTCTGGAAGTCTCTCAGCAAATAACATTTCCCTTTTTAATGAAGAATATCCTGATTTCACTTTCTGTTTTTCCCTCACATATGTCACAAAATCTTGAAATTGCTCAAAGTCAATCTGCACACAAGTTGTAACAGATGCAGTAGAGACTTGACTGATATTTTCAATGAGCTTGTCTGCTCAAAGATGTTTAAAAAAAAACAACATAAGAAATTACATAAAAAAACAAACAAACAATGAAACATGACATTACAAAATGAGGACTTTGCACTGTTTCTGAAGTTCATCATAACTTCTCCATGGAACAAAATTATTCACAGTCAATCTTATTACAGTTTGACTGAACAAAAAAAAGTTTGAAGATAACAAATAATGTTGTCCTCTGTATTTTACAGAATATTTTGTGTATCCATTGCTGTTTCAAAGACTCAGGGCTGTGAATTACACATGCGACAATGCCAGACACACGTGACATGTCAACAATTCCAAGATAAGACAATATTTTCAAACCAGCTGTTCTTCTATCCTGTCAAGGTAGCAGCAGAATTCCTGAGGATCCTCCTCTCCACCTTATATCCACCTGGTTTACAATGTTTTTGTGTCATTGTTCTCAAACTGAAGTCCACCTCTCTGGATAAATGCCCTGAAGTCCAGTTTGTGGAGCAAATTTTTCCAATGAGCGAACAACTTCATTCACAATCCTCTGATCTCTCAAATAACCTGACCTCATTCCTGGTTCATCAAATATTATTTGCCTATTACGCAGCTCTACAATGAAAGGCATTTTCTCCATATTCTTTGAAATTCCCTATGACCTCATCCAAAATTACTTTTTTTTTTTCTGCAACTGCAGAAAATTTCTTATAACTCCATATCTAATTGATGACCTCCGCAATCTCTGCTCAACTTTCTGTTTTACCATTCTCTTCACATGTGAAGAACTATCTAAAACGGTAAGAAGGATTCCTTTAAATTCCCAATCATGTGAAGTGGAATGACGAATGGAAATGTGCTTATCATGGGACTTAAAGACAAAGGCTCTTTTGGTATTCTGTGTGACAGCCAGGCACATGTGTATCCTTGATTAAGTGTTGAAGTCTTAGTTCAGAGATTTGAAAGATGGTAATATGTAATCGCATCAGGAACATTTCATACACGTACAGAGTGGGTTGAAAATCTCATGGAATAGCCATAAACACTTTTTCTTTCAAATAACATCAAATACGTAGATATCCACTCCTGATCTGTGTAGTACAGTTACACTGGTTTTGCCTTTCAGCTTCCTTTTTCAGTGGCTGCCTCCACATCTCAGTTTTCCTTTTAGGTGATATCGCCATGTTTTACCTTTCCTGTGGCCTCAGACTTAGACTGTATAAGTGCCAGTTGCAATCTCCTCCACTGAGCTTTTGGGTTATTTCTGGCTATCAGTTATACCTTTCTATCAGTAATACCTTTCCAAACACTGATGCTGTGAGTTGTATCCATCTATACAGCTATGGGCTATGATGAATAGATATTCACCATTCAAAAGGCCCTTAGCTAGGGTCCATTTCATAGTCCACATTAATAGTATTCCACTAATGAACAAAAATCAGAAGCACTTGCATTTTCTAAATATCAAAAGATATCTGGTTAAAAATCACTTGCTGAACATCCTGTATGAAATGTCCACTAAGAAATCTTTGGCATGTGGATATCTCTGGATATGGCAATCTGCATCCATATTGATTTGCCATCTCTCAGCAACATGGGTTAGAGTTGGTAAAACTGCAAGTATTCCATCCAGTAATGTTATGAAGACAAATGAATACAACTCCATACTCAAGTCAAGTGCTTGACAATTGTTCGCTTGGGCTTAGAATGTGACTCAGGATCACAGTTGCTAAACACTGCTCTAAACGGCACTGGGAATTGTGTGCAAAAAAACGTGTACTGGAGTCAACCAGTGTTGATTAAGGAAGGGAACACTAGATTCCACTGTTGCACTCACTGTAACAAATCCCAGAGGCCTATGAGTTTTTTGAGTTATTCACAAGACTTGAAATGGCCTAAAAAAAGAATGTGATCTGGCATTGCCTTGCTTGGTTGTCTGTTGTTGTAATAAATTGTTGTATTTAAAAAAAAAAAACAATTTGATTTTTGACCCGGCAGGTCATTAAAGCTGGCCAGATGAGGCAGCAGTTTCATCTGGGAGAGGTCATTAGTAACAACTGAATGCCAGATTTATGGGAGAGTCTGCCAAACTAAGGGGCTGGATAAGTATTACCATGGCCAAGTGGCCTCCAGCTGTAGACTGGTAGCTGCTCACTACTGTCTGGTTCTGATAGGCAGACAGCGTAGACTCTTTTGCTGGTTGATTTACAAGTGTACCAACTGCAAAAGTCTCTTCAGTGAAAGAAGTTCCCGAGGGTTCTAGGCCTCAGAGTGGATACAAAGCACTATGGCTAATGAAGTGAGTCAAATCTAATGCATAAGTCTTTCATTAAAAGTACTCTGAGTAAATGTTTGGATCAACAAATGTTGGGCGTGGAATCCGAAAGCTTCCTTTTTCACTGAGCTTGCTGAGGCTGAGGAGAATACAAAGAAAAAAATATATATTCAAATTTGTGAAAATATGAACCAAAATTTATGCAAATTATGCATTCATTCTGTAAATTAACAGTGATCTCTGACTTATATAAAGAACAAATTTATGAAATCTTTACTTTATACGTCACAAAAAAAAAAAAAAAAACCTAAAATTTAAAAACTGAAGAACTAAATGAATGTAAGTTAAAGACTAACAAAAGACAAAGAAAAAAAAAAAACCATCAAAGCACAGACCACTTGACACACAAGTCTGAATAGGCAATTGTGACAGAAAATGAAATTTCCATCAATTTCTTGTATCTCCTGCTCCACCATATAAATGGTTCAGTACCCACTAGCAAGTAAGATTGATGAAAACTGAAACATTCTGTTGTGAATTTTTTCTCGCTCTATATAATAATAACAATAACAAGAAGAAGAATAATCATCGTAACAGAAGCATTTATACAGTCCTTATCTAACAATAAGGTATACTACCTTGACATAAAGAGACTGTTCTCAAAAACTGGAGATGGAATGGCAGAAAACTGGAATAAGCCTGGCAGTTCAATGGCCTGCTCAATGTCGGAGCTGCATGACAGAGAGGGTAAACACTGAATAAAGTGAGTGGACAAATGGATGGATAGATAAATGGATGGATGGGTTGGTGCGTGGATAGATGGATGGGATGGAGGTGGGTGGGTGGGTGCGTGGATAGATGAATGGATAGATGAGTGGGTGGGTCAGTGCATGGATAGATGGATGGGATGGAGGTGGGTGGGTGGGTGCGTGGATAGATGGATGGATAGATGAGTGGGTGGGTCGGTTTGTGGATAGATGGATGGGATGGAGGTAGGTGGGTGGGTGCATGGATAGATGGATGGATAGAGGAGTGGGTGGGTTGGTGCGTGGATAGATGGATGGATAGATGAGTGGGTGGGTCCGTGTGTGGATAGATGGATGAGATGGAAGTGGGTGGGTGGGTGGGTGCGTGAACAGATGGATGGTTAGAGGAGTGGGCAGGTAGATGGGTGGATGGATAATGAACAAGTGGATCGTTGGAGGATGGATGGACAGGTGAATGGTGAATGAACCATAGGTAGCTGGATGGGTGATGAAATAAAATGATCAACAGATGATTAAGAATGGATGATAACGAACAGTAGGCTGAAATTTCTAATTTGCAAATGTTTGTGAATTTAAGAAAGCTAGACTGAGACATAGAGAGAGAATGGAACTGTGAAAATGAAGTACAGGGAGCGAAAGAGAGAGGAAAGAGAGAGAGAGAGTGTTCTATAAACACTACAGTCTCTCACTTAAATGCCCAAATGAAAATGACAAAAGACGGTTAATGCTCAAGGTATTTTCACCCGGATTATTTTGCTGAGCTTGACTGCAAATGGCTTCTTACTTTATGGCACAGTGCAATGGTAGTCACATAATATCACTGATATTGAAAACATGTATCAAAATGTACATGATTGTGAAGGTAAGTAAAGAGCACTAGATGATTATTAAAATCTCTCTCCTCTCAGCTAGCCCAGGGGCTTTTCCATGACTGCCACAGACTGATTTCACAATGAACTTACTTCATTTCCCATAGTTCTCATACACTCAGAAAGAAAATTGCTGAGTGTGACACTGGATTTCAAAATCATACAGGAGCGAGCATATGAGACACGACACGATGAAATCAGGCGCTGGTCAAACTGAGGTGAATGGAGAAATCACGTATTTTTCAACAATGAACCAATTTTAAGGCATTTTTTTTTCTTCATAGAACTCTCCTATATCAGTCTAAAAAAGCATTTCAGAGTTAAAGTTGCTGAAAGAGATTGAGTAAAAGCCCAAAATCGCAATTTAGTGGTGTGGGTTAACAAAGATTAATAAGGATTTACAAAAGTCATCGACCATTTTCTCAGTAAATTCCGCTGTAGCAACAGGCCACCCCCATCATCTTTAATTGCCAATAGCTCGACTTCTACTTCTGATGGAACAAGAATTTCTTCACACACAGAAAGGGAAATGAATACGCTTATCACTGGTATTAATAACTCCAAATGCTCAAATTTTGACGAGAGTCTGATTTCATCATGTCGCATCTCATATGACAAGCCACATTTTTTACCGTTGTCTGTAAATCAAAGCTTAACATTATTCAGGAAGATTCCTTGTACCCACTTTATAATTAATTGAAGTGTTCTGAAAGAACTGGGCGTTTGTCATGTGTAAGAACTTATCACGAGTATTATAGAAATTCACTTCCGTTGTCAGCAGTATGCTTATCAAGCTGAGGAAATGTTACTTGACTCTTCCTTCTGATGCTGTGAGTGATATTTTTGTCTAACTGTAATGTGACTCTGTCCTGCATATGTCTTGCGTCCCGGGCAAATGTGTCGGCAGTCACTCCCGGTGATCGTGAGTTATGGCTGTGTCTAACTATTTTCTGATTCAGATATCAAATTTTTGTGTTTTTTCAGGTTAGAAAGGTTGAATTTTTGTGTTATGGAAAACTTATAAAAACTTTTGGTATCTCAGTCAGAAAATAGTTAAAAATGGCCGTAACTTGAAATCTCCCAGCATGACCTCCGACACATTTGCATAAATAAAGTTAATCGTATCTTATCTTATGTCTAAAACTACTGAGAAAAACACAACATCTCCGTCATGAGAAAGGCATGTACAGGTGTTTGAGAATTTTTAACATGAAAAGCCAAAAATGATTCAAAGTTTGTTTGTGTAATAAGCTTAAGAAGTCAAAACATCTGAATATAGTATTGGCTCACTGGTAGGTATAGACAATTTGTTGGATAATTTTCCAGCAATGACAGAGAAAATACTTATATAGAAAAAAATTTCCATTTTAAGAAGTGTGGAGAAAAATATTTTTTGGGGGACACTGACAATGAGCCTCAAAGCAGAGATCCAAAACTCAATGGTGATAGAATATCAGATCACAAATTTGGCATCAGTATACTCACTTGTCAGGTTCGGAGGGTTTCCCAGGCTTGCGCCGGTACTTTCTGCATACCACTCTCAGCAGCACCACCAGCACCACCAACAGCACAAAGCCTGCAGCAGCTGTGCCAATGGCCAAGTAGGTGACACTGAAGGTGCTCCCCCCTGTGTCCACTTCTGGTAGATGAAATAGTTAAAAAAGACATTAACGACTAATATGGGTCTGAATGAAGAATTCTTTGCTGGCAGTGGGCTGAAGTAACAGCTTGCGGAATAGACATACATGCATTCTGTGTAACAGTTTATGGAATAGATATGTCCTAAGTAGCTGTTTCCAGAACAGACGTTCAAAATAGCGGTATGAGGAATGGATAGATTCTAAATCTCCTACTACTCACCCGGGAAGAGTGGTGAACATTTGATTTGTTCAGTACTGTGAGTTGTTGCTGCCTTAGTGACAAAAGTATAAAATTCAGTAACAAATAATGAAGCAAATGAAATGATGTAAAACAATTCTGGCCCAAGCTGGGTTTATACAGCATTTAAATAAACTTCTAACAAGAGTGACTGCGATATGCATGTTCTCATATATTATCTCTCTGCCAGCAAATGACTAATGCAAATGTTTTGCTACTAAATGACCTCTTGTTTTTGTTTTCCTCCAATCAATTCAGTAACCTTTTGATGAAAGATATATGTTTTAACTGGAGGCATCCCCCCCCCCCCCAACCCCACCCCAAATCATGGGGCCAGGTTCAGCAGCAGTGCTATCTATGTTAGTATCCTGATTTAGTACAACTAGACCTGCTGGTGACACTACAAACAGACATGCTGCTAAAAATTGGTTGTCTTGCCTAAAAAAAAAAAAGACTTTCAGTGACAAGAGACATGGCTTAAATTTCCCATACTGTCATCTTGCACTGCACCTTTTTGTGCCTTTTTTTACTAACTTCATCATTGTTTGACTTTCTCAGTGCTGAGATGGAAAAAGAAAACAAAAACAAAGGGAAAAAAAGAAACCCCGGAAACTAACAGATGAAAGCAGGTAAAAAAAAAAAAGAGCCAAAAAAGCCTTAACAACAGAATACACTTGGTTCAATCTTTAAAAGTGCAGAGAGGTTTTACAGTCCTACCTTCGACACAAACAAGGGGTGAACCATCCCACACACCATCCTCTGTACAGGTGAGTTGTGCGGATCCATTGTCCTGCTTGAAGCCATCGAAGCACTGAGCCACGATGGTATCACCAGCCTTCAGACCTGAGAGGGTGCGATTACCATTTTCTATGGCATTAGGACTCAGATAAGGGCAGCGCACGACTGTCAAAACAAAGAGCAGGATTGTTATGGAAACACCAATAGTATTTACATTTTGTTATTGAAAAAAGAAAAAAAAAAAACCCCCAAAACATTTGAAAGAACAGTCTCTGTGTAAAAAGTGACACTCAAAATACCAATTTCTCTTGTTTATGAAAAATAAATGCACAGGACACTCAAACAAATGTCAGTGATAAGAAATACTCATTTTCTTTTCAAATAAATTTAACTTAAGTGACATTTCTGAGAAAAACTGGTGTAAAACATGATAACTCCTCTTGATAAAGAAGAACTGCAGTGGGTCATTTCTGTGAAAAGTTGGTTTAAAACATGCTAATTTCTTCTGTTAGAAAATAGTCATTTCTTTGAAAAGTTGACAAAAAATAATAATCTGCTAATTTCATCTGGTAAAGATGGTAGCTGAAAAGGTCATTTCTATGAAAACTTGGATATAAGATTTGATTATTTCTGATAGATCAAGTAATTTAAAACATTGCTATGAACAATCTATTTAAAACATTAATTTCTTTTGATGAAAATACTAGTAGTAATTAAGAGATCAAAACTGTGAAAAGCATTAATGAGCAAATGCTTATTTCTCGTGCCCACACAAGAGAAATGGCCAAAGGGCACACATCCATTCTGTGCATGAACGGTGGTTAAGCTTTCACACACCAACATGTTGCTGGCCTCAGGCAATGAAGTAGATCTACACATTTTGATATCTTTTTATAACTTAAATGAGTTGTCTGTTCAGAGCTAAATTTTGTCTATTTACACCTTGTTCAGAATTTGACTGTGTAAATGTACTCACCGTGCTAGGCACAATATAGCCGTAATCATGATGATGTGCAGTTAAACCTCAACACAAACAAACAACCATATGCTGTGAAAGACCAAAACTGTTTACCTTGCACCAAACCCTGCCTTCTTTCCTCAAATTTCTGGTTGAACTTGAATGTCGATTTGGCAATGGATTCTTTCCCGGTGACGCGATAGTCGAATGTGCACTGCATGTTATCTCCACAAATGCTGGTCACCACCTGCTGCGTTTGCTCATCAATGGGAAATTCGTCAATAAAAATTGGGTGGATTTGGATGGAGGTCTCTTGTGTGTTCGACACCGTGTTGTCAAAGTCAAAGACTGTGGCCTTTGTGAACAAGCTTTCATTGGCAGAGACATTCCCTGTGGAGAGTGGAAAAAATATGGTTGTTTCTACTGAAGTCCACTTTTCATGCTCATATACTAATTGCCTAAGTATGGGGTCGGTGACCTAGCGGCTGGGCTGTCAGACTCTGAATCTACTTTCTGAATTTGAATCCTGACTGGTCCTGACATTTTGTCCTTGGGAAACATAATTTACACACATTTCCTAACCCGACCCAAGTTTAAAAGGGCACCCGACTATAGACAGTGACAGATTTGTCAGATTTATAAGGGTTTGAGCATCTAACATGCAGACGCATTATATGCATCCTGGGAAGCTGAGAATGCTCATGAATGTCTTCTTTGGATCTGTCAAGGTAATAATTGATTATAAAGTGCTTGCAGCCTGTACTGCACAGGGATAAGTGCTATATAAATGCTCTCTAGTATTATTATAATTTTTTTTGCCAAATTGAGATGAGGCATAGCTGAATACATTGGTGTTAAAGAACTGTTTCCACTGTTGGGGATTGTTTTTGAATTTCCCTTTACCACCAGGCATGAGGGATGTTGAATAACCACAGAATAAAGCCCCCCCCCCATCACTTTGGCCCTTTCGGCTTGAACCGCACATCATGAAACA
Organism: Peronia verruculata; assembly: GCA_038406235.1. Taxonomy (NCBI): domain Eukaryota; kingdom Metazoa; phylum Mollusca; class Gastropoda; order Systellommatophora; family Onchidiidae; genus Peronia; species Peronia verruculata. Next base: position 10,344 of record JBCAUA010445817.1, on the reverse strand, counting down.
TTCGGACAAATTCATGGTGTAAAGAAAATGATATTACAATCAACTTTTCTAATGGCAAGAGGAAAATTTATTTTTTTTTTCTTCTGACAGTGCAGGTTAAATATCCCTAGTGTCAGTAAAATTGTATCTTCTTAATGAAGCTCCTTTTACATCAGACACACTTCACCTAGCCACATGATATAAATTGTCAATAACATTTGCTGAACATTTTCTTTTTATTTGAATGTGCTACGTCTGGTTTTGGGTTTGATACTGCGATGATATTGTTAATTTGACTGATAAAATTGTGAGTGCCTAATAGGCACTCACAGTCTACTTCCCAGGAAGCTGAGAACATCAGAATCTGTGAGTATCTCCATTGATCTGTCAGAGCAATGAATAGATTGCAAAGTGCTCACAGCTTGCATACTGTACAGGGATTAATGCTATATAAATGCTATCATGATTATTACAATTTGATGCAATGAGATGTCATTTGCGCAGACTAGTCATAATCTGTACAGTACATGTAGTTATGTGATTTACATAATTGGTATTGCTATGAACAGGAGGACAGTCAACCTGTAATTTCCACAGTAACATCAATGCAGAATACAGACTGCTCATAATGGCTGCCTGGATAAAAAGAGTTGTAACAGGAGTAGTAGTAGGAGTGGTAGTAGTACAGAGCAACAGTCTGACATGATCTATAGAGGCCAGTAATACAAGGAACAACGGAAAGGGGGGGGGGATTAAAAGAACACAAGGCAAAATGATAGACTTGTAACATTAAAGACTGGACAGAACACAGTACAGTCACAAAAGGCAGTTAGAGACTGTAACAAGTAATGATTGAGCCTAGTTATGGACGTCATTGGTGAATGCGCCTTCAGTCACATTGTCATAGTACAGGAGGGTAAATGGAAAGAGGTAATGTTGTGCATGAAGCTGATTATATATCAGGCTAATGTCATCTATGCCCTGACTTCACTTACAAGACATCCCAAATATGTAGTGTATATCTCTCATGCTGCTGTCCTTTGCCAGCACAGTGCCATCTTGTGCCACCAAGTCATTGCTTGCATCTCCATCAAAGTTCCCAAGTAGTCCTTCCAGTTTACCTATACATAGAAACAAACATTCATTTCATATCATACTATGGGCATGTTCATTATATAAAAAAAATTGAAAAAAAGCTTTAAAAAGACCATAAATATTTTTTAAAAAATGAATAAATAGCAAATACAAACCCCTACAAACATATAAGATCCACAAACATCTAAAACAGAAGTATTAAATCCAGAGAAATCACATTCATATTCCATGAAAAAATAAAAACACACACACAAAAAAAATAAAAAATTAAAAAAAAAAAGCAAAAAATAAAGGCTTCAAAAAGAAAAACTGAAACATTTAACAGAAAAAAAAAAACCCAACAACAATGAACTAATAAAAAAAAAATATAAATTTAAAAAAAAAAAAAAAGGAAACCCTTCAAAGAGAAATACTGAAACAGTAACAGAAAGAAAACAAGAAACTGAGATAGAAAATACAATAATGGCATGCCAACCAGCTACACTGACTTTGTCTCCCATTATTGCTATCATTATCACCTGTCACACTTTCACGTCCAGGACACAGCCCAAAGATTTTCACTCGGCCTGAGTTAGAGGCCATTTCACAACTGTTTTCCCTGGGCAGTCTGGTCCCAACATCTTCCCTCTAGTAATCTGTGGTTTACTTAAGAGTCATTTTCCTTGTGAATTCCCTTCTAAGATCTTGTTACTACCAAACTTTCTGTGATCTCATATGATCTAGTGAAAACACATCTGGCCGGGACTGAGCCATTGAAAATTTTGTTCTCAAAATGTGCTTCCTCATATTATGGTGGGACAACTTTGCAATGAACACTGAGGGTTATGGGAAAAAGAACAAGAGTTTTCAAAGATCACATAAAAAAAGAATAGAAGTTATCGTAGATCAAGAAAAAAAGAATGTTTTTATACATAAAGTCAAAAGGAATGACAATTTGTATGGATTATTAGACTAAAGAATGAGAGTTTCCGTGATCTGTGAGAGCTTTCAAAGATCAGGAATGATCATGATGCCCTTCATAACAATCTGTCCTGGACTTCATGTTCAACTGACACATCCACTGATAATGACACATCCATGTCATCTTGCTGAAACATCCACTGATGAATGATGATACTCATCTCAGTGAAATATCCACTGATGAAGAATACTCATTAATTGAAACATCCACTGACAAACAATGAATGTTCATCGTACTGAAATGTCCTTTGTCAGATATACACACCTAGCTGAAATATTGTTAGATGGATACCCCTCTTGTTGAAACATTTACAATGGTTACTGGATATTCATGTTATCAAAACTATCACTGATGGATATTCATGTTGTTAAAATATTTACTGACTGATATTCGTCTTACTGAAATATCCACTTATGGATACTCAGTTCTTGGAACATCCATAGATGGATAATCAGCCTATTGCAATTTCCACTGATGGACCCTCATCTTATTGAAACATCCACTAATGGATGATGGATAGTTGTCTTACTGAAATATCCACCCATCAATATTCACCTTACATCCACCGATGGAGACTAACCTTTTAAATGAGATCCAGCTGTCACCATAATATTCAGTAAATCCTCTGTGGCCTCCACCAGGACGGACAGACCCACCCCTTCCATCACCACCGTCAAGTCTAGTGTGTCGTTTTGGCTGTCATCTTTATATATTGTCATCTCTGTGACAGGAGCACAAATGAATATTGTGTTACTGTTGTACTAATCTTTAGAGCACAGGCGCTAAATCGTAGCTGGTCTACAATCATAACACAAGCCATTTTCAGCACTTTAAAATACAGAAGAACAAAAAAACAAACTATTATCTACTGAGCCGAACCAATATATTGTCACTGGTCCAAGATGACTGCATAAGTTTTGTTTTTAGACATTAAAAAAAATTAAGATGAAAATATGAATGCAGCACAAGTTATTTGATAAACTATCTATACCATTATGATTTCTACTGAAGTAATGGCAAAGACACTATACTGGTAAGACCAAACACTAGGCCCATTTTGTATTTATTGCGATATGCAGTGACCGCAAGTGATGAGACTGTACAGTCTGCAAACAACAAGGCTGACAATCATGAAAACGAGACAAGGAGGGCAATTCTGAAAGCACAAATTCAAGAACCATGGCATGTCATTTTTTGTTTTCCCAAAAAGATCCAGAAAAGTGAATTAGGGCACACATTGATCTAGATCTTGAATACAAACTAGTAAGGCAAACTAGTAAAGTTCCTTTATGTGGAATGAAATGAGCAAAGCCTTTTCCTCCTCCAAACATAACTTGAACTGCTGCTTAGTGTAATATAAATGGCCAAAGGACTTTTCACACACCTGTTAACTGTGAGGTAGCTGTGCTTATTGTTAAAGGTTCGGTGTCAACAATAACAGAGACTAAGTCATCCTCTTCTTGTTCTGCTAATCTGATTTCCACCACTGAAGACGTGTTGCTGGCCTTCAGCACCACAGAAGAGAACACAGTTGCATTTTGAGCCTGGCCTGAAAAATGAAAACGGCATAACCCTTTTTACCAACAGTTTATATCCAAAGATATCTGAAGATCTGTACTAAACTTACCTGTTTGTTTGAGACACTGATAATAAGCTAAAAGTCAAAATCTTCTTGGAATGTCCTCTATGTGCACAGCAATTCTGGCTATTCTCTAACTAAATTATGTGACTGGATTATACTACAATATTACATGTATCAGAACATATCTGTGATTATATTTGTATGCCATGTTGTTAGTGTGTTAGTGTGCATAGATATGTATCTTGCTGCTCTTGTTTGTATTGATCCATATTCTATGGTCTAGCTGTAAAATACTTTGGTTCTGTAAAATGCTTTGGGCCCTTTGGTGATGGGGCATTATATAAATACTTGTAAAATATCTTTCATTGTTATTATAATTATAGTTTATTATAAGGAAATAGAAAGTGAACTTGTGGAGAGATAAGATACAGATTTCTTAAATGGCAAGTAACTGACAGTACGCTGCACAAAAGATAAGGCTAAACAAAAGAATACCTGACAGAGAGCTATGGCTATCACTGAGGATACTGATGACCATTCTGGCTTACCTTCTATATCTGTTGCAGGCACAGTCCTAACCTGGACCACAGCATCTGTGTCCTTGACCCTGAGTAAAGTAAATTCCCCGGCACCATTGAAGGTGTACGAGAAGCCATCTAAAGTCTCGATATGTGGGTCGCCTGCAGCTTGGGCTGAATGGTAAAAGAACAATGACAATATGTGAACATTTCTCTTTTAATGTGCCATGCTTATCAAATGTGGTAGAGTTAGTCACGAAAGGCTTTGCTGGAGCAGGACAAAATAGTCAATCCCATTACATGGAATTGCCACTAAAGTATGCACCAATACAGAATTCAAACTGCTTACCATCTTTGCACAGATGAAAAGAAACAGTAATATAACAAGAGAGTCTAGGTCAATTATAAAAACTGATCTCAGCATCATATAAAGAAGATCTTAACAACTCCCCATGACATCAGACATACAAATAGTTTTTCAATGAATTTCATTGTATGCTCATGGTATGGAATGTCTTCTACACAATCACTTAGATATTATATGCAAAGTGCATTGTCACTGCAAATAATTCTTTCAGTGGAAGACTATGATGTGACTTGGAGACCATGATATACTGAATTGTAAAGCAATCTGCAAATGAAATTTAAAGTTTTTGTTTTGGGCACACTTGTTTTTGAGACATGTATTATCAGGGAAAGTCATTCAGCTATGCTTTTACTGGTGGTTTGTTGTCATCCGAAGTTTAGGAGAAATAATATTTGTCTATTGTGTGCAAGAGATCAGCTGCCAGACAGATGGTAGTAAGCAAGAAATCTCATGCCTCTTTTGAAGGCAAATGCATTGATTGTTGCTTTTGGGACATGGGTCTGCTTAGTGTTACTTTGATATACAGATGCACATCTGTTTAGCCTAGTGTTAGTTATGGCTTTATTATCCTAGCGGGGCCAGTGAGAGAGAGAAAGAAATCAGATCAAATATTAACAAAAATATGGGAATTGAAGTAGAATTTTCAGTTACATTGGGAAGCTGCATTGATCGGTCCTTACATGATTTTTTGCAGTCTAAATGAGCTGTTATATCGACCTACTTAGCCTCCACGGTCATCATAAGAATGGTAGCTGATGGTCACGTTTTAGGCCCTTGTCTATTGTGTTACTGTTAAAAATTTACTTGAATTACAGAGACTATTGAAGAATTTGAAAATACTTAAAATTTGAACTTTATTACAAAACTCTGAACCTGAAATATACAGCATTCTATGCGTGACATCTCCTGGATTATGAAACAAGGGAAGTCATGCAAGCAAAAAAAAAAAAAAAAAAGACTTTTGTTGGACTGATCACAAATTACGTGTTGAGCATGTCTCGAGTCAGATCTGTATACCATGTTATAAATATGTACATATGTTATTGCCCCTATTTGTTTTCAGGTATATTTTGTGTGTGGCTGCTATACATTTTGGTTCTGTAAAGCGCTTCGAGCCCTGGGGGGGTCAGGCGCTATATAAATGCCCTTTATTATTATTATTATTAACTGTAAACACAGAAACACACAAGGTGGCAAAAACGGGTCCCTTGAGGATGCTAACCCTAACTTAAACCATAATCCTAGCAAAACATGCATTTTCTTTTACACAAAATTCCTTCACTTTGCTTCAAATTCAGAGTATGATAAAAATGTGGCACCTCGTCCACGGCCATGTTGAGAGACAAGTCGACTGTGACTGGGTGCTTACCATGGAGACATTTCTAAAAATAGCTCTGAGTCTGTATCGCAAAATAAAATTCATCTGGACCCAGGTCCATATAGCTCCTCCGGAATGCATTCATTTTAACAAATATGTCCTTAACTGTATGTACATATAAATATCTATATCAGTGATCAGCAAACTAATATCTGAATCACACACATCCACAATCCACAAACATCCTCTTTTATACCCATATCTGATGAAATAAATCCGACAAACCTGCAAATGGAGGCACGTATCCCTGACAAGACACCGGTTTTCGGTAGTAAAGGAACTGGTCACACTGTGTCTGATTGTTGCCATGGATACAACAATGCAAGTATGGGGCCACCTCTTCTTGCATATATGTGAAGAGGGGAACAATGTCTGGGTCATCTGCAGTTGGACCCTGGCGGAAGGTATAGCGTTGCTGTGTGCCACCTCCTTGTCCTTCCAACGGATTCAGCAACTCTCCTGTATCTTTATCATAACAACAGAGAAACGTCCCTCTAGAATCACTGAAATACAGGAGGGCAAACAATGGGTCAGTTAAAAAAAAACCCAACAAACAATCATCTGTCCAAATAGACAAATGACATACAATCAACTAGTAATCAAATGACAGATCACTAATTTATCTCTGATTAGTAATCACATGATGGAACATCGGCATATCACTGGCTAGCTATCAAATGATGGAACACCAATGTATCACTCACTAATAATCAAAGGATGGAACATGAACCGAGCACTGACAACACATCTACCTCACTTAGTTTGGCCTGGTATAAGAGATACGAGGAGTAAAACGTAGGTACCTCATTTGGTTTGCCATGATACATTCTGTGGTGGCACTGGATCTATACAGACAGTTGGCCGGCCAGAAGGAATTCCTGTTACAAAAGGGGTCCCATGTATACTGGACTGTGTCGCTCTGTGCCTGTTGGAGAATACAGGGACACTGGCCGTTGACTTGCAAGGGGGCCTCCTGGCCAGACAGCCACTCGCGACATAATGAGTCTGATCTGGACGAAGAGCGATACCGCACTGGAAAGACATCTGAATAAATGGTGGGACCTTCAGAGTCCGTGCTGTGGAAACAGAACAAACAAATACAAAAAATATTACATATCATGTTACTAACTATACCTCAAAAGCCCCACTTCATGTTTTCATGAATGAATGCATTGATCAGTGGACTCATTCTGAATGTCCATAAGGCCAAAGGCTGAATGGCATGTTAAGTGAAATCAAAATGGTGCGAAATATCAGGTCTTTGAAAATATTGTGCATTAACAGTTACCTCATGTGCTGCATTATACTGATACAGACTGTGTGAACTGTTCCCAGCACATATAGACCACATTAGAAAATACAGAACTCGAGTACTTTTATCACATCACAACTCACAATGTTAACTGAATGAAACCCTCACCAGCATCATGAAAGTACTAATAAAAAGTTAATTGAGATCTAAAATCCATGGCAATTCCAGAATCTATAACACCAACCTTGTCCTATTTTTCTGTGAAGAATGCTCTAACATGTTGCTTTTAGATGAAATGATAAATTACATCGAATCAATAAGTTCAATTTAAAACAAAATCTAACACTTTACAAAAACCTATGAGTCAAAAGCCTGCTTTTTGTACTGCATGCAAATAAAATGTGGTAACTTCATGGCTCCTCACAAAAATACAGATTAACTTTCATTATCATTCTTTCTCTGCTCTTGTCAACAATTATTTCAACAGCAGACTTACAAAAAGAAAACAAAAGCAGAGAGTGCAGGAAAGAATCAAGCATCATCAAAGAGATATGCCTATTTGATATTTGAAGGGTTTCGGGACAAAATGAGACATATCCAAAATCGCTATTGACAATTATTTTTCCAGCAGTTTGTAATTTATCATTAAGGACTAGAATTTTCTGAATATAAGTCACAATTGGGGAAAAGGAAAGCCATTACCATATAGCGCTATCACCATTCTCAGTATTGAGGGGTATAACTCAAAATTTTCAAAAATGGCGTTTTGCTCTGAAACCCTTCATTTGTTATCAGTTAAGACATACATTTACAATCAGCAAAAAACTCAAAACCCCAGGCTCTTCCAATTTCTGAAGAAACAGTAATGAAGTTTAGCTCAACAAGCCAAAGCTGAAGCCAATGAATCATGTGTCCAGGTAAACATCACTGATGCCATGTCAGGGGCAAATGAAGTAAGGGTGAAATTTCCAGTTATCATTCCCGACAGCAGTAAACAGCTGCATGTGAAGCTCTGTAACAATCTGTCAGCTACCTTACGATTTGGCAGATGTTTTTCAAAACCTCAGATCATCTTCTGCATGCCCGAGATGAGAACTATATTCTCAGCAAAGTGGGGTTCTAAAAATTCAATCTCATGAGATTTTCATGCACTGATGTATAGTTATATAAACCCGTCTGAGTGAATGCAGTGACTACTTTCCAAACTTCTTTTGGTGTAATTATTGATAGACATGTGAGATCTAATTATTGGGAGATAAAATATGTAGAGGAGAAGAAAACAGAAATTTTAATACAAAAAGATTGCATATTGAGACATCATTAAAATTGCTGCCTGCAGTATTTCTTTGTCTGAATGTATAAAACACTACTATTTCCAGCTGGGGTGCCTGACACCATTTATAAACATCGTGTGCAATTTAGATCCTTACTCGTTGCAGAGTGGAACTGAAGCTGTCACCCGCACCACGGCTAAACTAGAGCCTATGAAGTTGTCTGGCAAATCTACTTCGAACTCTCTCCTCTTGGTTCCGTTACTGTGCCCGTCTTCAACTGTGGCATAGACCAAAGACAGACTGTGGCTTCCGTTCACAATCTGGGAGATAAAACAAGACACAGATTTAGACATGCCATCATTATCTCTTACCTCTTAAACCTCCAAGAATCAGTGCTGCTTTTGAAACAAAATGGTAGCAGTGGTGTATGTCCCCTCAACAGAGCTGATATTCCATAATATACACACTGAATGGTGGTTTTTATGAACAATGATCAAGGAATTAATGAGAGAGAGAGAGAGAGAGAGAGAGAGAGAGAGAGATATGTAAGAGAGAAGTGAGAGAGATAGCATGCTTAAGTCTCCAATACATAAATTACTATCAACACATTCTACCACTGTTTTGTTTGTTTGCCTGTTATTTATTTGTCTACAGATATGTCTTTTTTTTTTTTTTAAAATAATGTTTTAAGTCCTAGTGATTAAAACGATGCATTATGTAAATCAGGAGATCTTGTATACATATAATACAGTGTACTACAACAAACAACGCTTTCACACTCCCATTTTTATTTTCTAATATTTGAGGCAATTTTTAGTCTAGAAATATCAAAGGGCCTGTTTGAGAAAAGACTCGCTCATACTTTGTATCTAAATTTGCTTTGAAATGGCAACAGCACAGAACAAAATACTCCTCATACATAATTATCACTTCTGGGCTGTAAAATGGCATCTCTTGAACACCAGTACATGTAATATGCTATAAGAGGACCTCTGATTATCCAGCACTTTCCACTAGCATTTTCAGGTGTAAAGAGCTGAAACAAGCTGTAAAATTCCAACCTACCTGATATTCTAAAACACTGATGGTGTAGCTGTTTGCGTCTGGGAAACTAAGATCTGATCCCCATGAAATTGTCACCCTCGTACCAACAATCCACTGCTCGGGATTATGCCTCTTCACTCGTACTGGTGCATCCATTGGATTTTCTGAAGCAGAAAAAGGGGAAACAGACATGGGTTTTGGGCACTGTCAGGAAAAATGGAATGGGAGATCGCAGATTATCTGCCCTTTCCAAAAAGAGGAATTTGACCAGACTTTTACTTCCCTTTGCCAGACAAAAGAGTGTTGATCAAGCAGTGTAGAGAGAAAAATATCCTTTTACTGCTTGCCATTCGAAAGACTGATCGCCAAAAAATGTGACAAAATTATAACAATAAGACGAAAACATTCTCCTTGCATCATAATTTTTAAAAAAAAAATTTTTCATGGCGTATGTCTCAAGCAAAGGGCACAAAAGTGATTTTTTCCTTCTTTACCCTACTTGTTCAATCCCTCTTTTGTCTGGTAAAGGGAAGTAATAGGACTGAGCACAACGATTTCCCATTGAGGTAGTGAGGCCATGTAACCAGATCTAGTAGCCTTCTTCAATTTGTGCAACAAGATACAGTGGAAGTGAGGTGAAGAAAATGTGGACAGAGGAAGAAGTTGACTGTCAACATTCAGAAATGGACATAAAGAACATACGCAGAGACTCAGGCTCTCGTCCATCCACAATCACGTAGGCTGGCAAAGATTATTGAACGATTTGTCGGGAGATGCTTCAGTGATCGCAGACGGAGTTAAGGGCTAACAATAATAATAATGACAACAACAACAACAACAACAACAACAACAACAACAACAACAACAACAACAACAACAACAACAACAACAACA
>JBCAUA010445707.1:7500-17620 GCA_038406235.1 Peronia verruculata | reverse complement strand
GCGTCACCTGGGCTTGGCCCCGGCGAGGGCAAAGTTACTGAGGCGAAAACTAAACGGTCCTCTACTGAACCGCCGTGAGCCATAATCGTGCTGATGTGTCTTTAAACCCCCCAAAAAAAACAACAACAAACATCTACATATGTAGATTACACAATGCAGTATCATCCATTTACACAGTTATCGCCCTGGCTTTTGTGGATGACTACGAAGATCTCTCTCGTATTCTAACACTGTACTCACTTCTTCAACAGCTAGATCTTTTCACAAAATGATAACTTGAATGATTAAAATGCAAATAATAAATATGTGCTTTAGCAAAGAGATGGAAGGAAATTCCTTACTGCTGAGTACAGGTACATCTTATGCTGATCATTTTTGTCACGAGCCTTCTGCAGCATATTTTGTGTCAGGGTATACATAAGTGTTCCTGTAAGAAAGAAACAAAAATTTCACAGTTTAACTCATAAATCACACATATTACAGCTATTTGGAAAAAAAATTCTTTCATGGAACATATCCTGAAATTCAGACTGCTCCATCAGGTGAAAGTAAACAGAATCACAAGACTTCAAGGTTTCCATAGTCACTGAGATCAATCTGCTTTCTTTGGATCAAAAGGCTTAAGAAGAGCAAACTCCATGGTTATATCAAAAGGAACAGCAATACTACTTCAACACTTTAAGCAAATCATTCATTTTGAGGCTACAGAGGAGTTCACCATATCAAAATCAAAGTGTTGCATACACTGTAAATACATCTTTAGGCAGCTCTGCACCTTTTCATAGACTGTGATCACAATAAGTCTTACTCTATTTACCTATCTGTACACCATGCAAATACATGTACAAAGAGAAGACAAACTTTCATTTACAAATCTTGCAAAACGAGAACATTAATGAAACTTACAGAAGATGATAAAACAATTTTGCAAACTAGTACAAATATAATGAAATGTTCTCATGTATATTTTGGCAGCTTATGGTCTATAATTAGACTAAACAACAAGACAGAGTAAGGGGCAGTAACAGTTCTTTAAAGTATTTACAGTTTACCCGTTTCAGTTCATCTTGACTCAACCTCAACCTAACAAAACACAAAGTCACAATATATTGTTCAAAGATTTTTGGAAGGTTTATCAATATCTGGATCGAAATATTTTTAGTTTACATCTGCAAAGATTAATCAGTGACCAAGACAGAGTGTAATGCTAGTACTCCAATGGACACAGCTAGCATGTCAATGTTTCTTTATGATATTCATCTATGTTCCAGAAATGATAGTTTAAGCGTTATTGCAATATATGCTGAGTCCTTTGCTACCATAATGTATTTTATTTAGCAACTAGATCAGCTCCTCAACACTTTTAAGGTAAATAACAGTGTACATGAAATTTCAAAATTACATTTACAAATGGACAAACTGAATATCTGGGGACACCCAGACCATAGCTTGCAGACCGCATGGGATGGGGAACAGAAAGCCCCGATGACCATAGATAGAGTCACGGGCTAAGAAACAGAAGCTTACCTGATAAATACTTTGCATCATCTGCTGAAATGATGGGTCTATAGCTATGGTAATCCAATAATTTCTCCTCAATTTCAGGTGTCAGCCACTCAGGACGGCTCATATTGTTACTTTTCTACAAGGAAAAAAAAAAAAATTTCCTACTACTACAGTCACCTGACTCATTAGTTCAAAAAATGTAAGGGAAACAGATTACAGAAAACATGAGGAACACATGATGCTGGTTTTGGTTCTGAATTTTGTCAGTAAATAAGCGATTAAAGTATGAAAGATGAATATGGACATTTTTTGTTCAGTTCTGTCATAATTGCACTTGCATATGCCCACTTATTTTATCAATTATGTAAAGCTAGATACACTATATACACCATATGTCTATTACCTGTGTCACAAGTAGAATTTTCAAAGACCATTATATTCATATAAGATCAGTAATACTTAGCTCAAACATATACTTTGGTTCTGATTAGCATGGAAGATATATTTAATTACTTGTACCAATGATCGTCTTGAGTAATATTCTGAAAATTTGTGAGAAACAAAACATCTCTTGTTTTTTTTTTTCTTTCTTCATCCTCTTTTCTTTAACTAGCCCCATAAATAATCTAAGACATTTCGAAATGAAGAGAAAACAATATGGACCATCACCAACACTGTCAACCAAATAAGAAACATATACATATGTATGAAAAGATCCTTCAAAATGAGGATGACAGAAAATAAATAAGTTGATACATCAATCAATATCACAATCACACAGATAGTTTTTGAAATTACTGTTGGTCAAATTGCTAGACGTCTTTAGCCCCTCAGATATGAATGAAAATTTGTAAAAAAAATTTTAAAAGCTTGATGAACTTGATCCTCTATATGACATCTCATACCAGGAGGCCTGTTTATCAAAAGTTACCAAAACTGAGGATGACCTTATGTGGGATGACCCACTGTACAAAAGGTTAAAATATTCCATACGAAGTGGGCATTTGTTGTGTGTAAACTGAGTATTACAGAAATTCATTTCTGCCACCAGCGACAAGTTTATCAAGCTGCTGCAGTTTTCGTAAGTCTGAATCATTCTAATGCTATCTGTGATTTTTGAAACCATATGCATGTGAGTACAAATGTGTGTTGAATATTCATTGTGTCCCCCAACTGTGATGGTAATTTCTTTTGTGGTATATAAAGTTGCTCCTAACTTATGAGAATGACTTTCCTGTAGTTGTAGGCATTACAAACAGCTGACCCATTTTGGTCCAGTGGAACATCCTTACGGGCATTGACAGAATGTGATATATTTTTTTTTCTGTTCATTCACATATAACAAAGCTAGTGAATCAAATGGTTCAAAGTCAAATCTCCTCACATTTTTTCTGTTAATCGATAAGAATTGTCAACAAAGCTAGTTCATCTCAGACCTACATTTTTTCACCTATCCTCTCTATCACCTAGACAGTGGCCATATGAATTTTTTTTTTTTAAAAAAGCGCTTTAATAATAAGCTGATGACCCATCACATGGCTTGCATTCAGATATCTGCTAATTGAGCTACCTATATATGACCACTCCCCATCTCTGCTGGGGTCATCGGGTCAAATTACCTGTCACTCTCAGACAGGGAAACCAAACTCAGGCTGCAAAGGTTCATTTTAAGTGAAAGTTAATGGGTTTATAAATATAGCCAACTCATGGTATTGCTGATGACCTAAATTATGCTGGTTCAGTGATGAGAAATAATTCCAATAGAAAATATGGAGATTCATGGAGATTTAATGCATTTATACTGTACTTTCAGATAATAAATCTCCACAATATCATAACATCATACAAATGTACCTAACAACTCTCCACTTACCAGCTATGCGATCAGGTAAATTTTACACTAATTGTGAGTAATTCATTGAAATAGCTGAAAATGTTGTATCTATTGGGGCTATTGTTTATACAGTGGTCTCTGCCTAAGAACCCACTCACCGGGAGACAAAAAAAAAAAAAGGCGGACTCTTAGGCAGACAGGTTCTTAGTCTGGCCACAGACTATCTCCATTACTATGACTAGTTGATCGTTACCATTAGTAAAAGATTTATCTATGCGAATAATTACAGCCTTCTTCCCTGTGTGCGTTATAATTAGATCTAATAATTCCTGATATTTCTTAGCATCAGTATTGTTCAGCAATTAAATGTCAAGTGAGTTTTCACACAATGGTATCATTGTTGAAAAACATGATACTGCTTTGCTACCGTAAGGATAATCGCATGAATGACTCAAGTGTTTACAGACTCCTTTATCTATGCTCTCAACTCCCATCCCCATTTACTGCACATCTAGCATTGTGCCTTTCTTTCAAGTCGACAATAAGACGTGAAATTACACCATAAGTACTTGTATATCTTGGATCGACACCGGGCTCATAGGTGGATTTTTTTGTTCTTAGAGGGATAAATTATAGAGAAAAAATTCTGTTTCATAGCAGAGGCGGGTCCTTAGGTGGACCGGGCTCTTACGCGGATGGTTTTTAAATGGAGACCACTGTGTTAGGTACCTATGGTAGCTGGAAGTCAGAAAACCACACCTTCTCAGTACTAATGCTCTTTTAGCTTCAAAATTTTATCCTGGGCTGGCCCAACTTCAAATTCAAAGACCTGGTTAGCAGAAACTAGTTATGTTGTTTTTTTGCAACCTATCAAATGCTATAACTCTTGAATGAGAAAAAGTATAAAACTGGCATTTAGCATTTCAAAATCTTGCATTCTTTATGGTATACAAACTGAACTATATTGTGAAATCCATAGAATACAATGATTATCCACTGGACAACAAAGTATTATTTTGGATTACTCTGTGTGTTAAAAATTGTCCATACAAGACTGTACAAGACCCTATTTCAATGAATTGCCATTATCTCTGAATAGTTTATGGTTGCAATTTATTTCCCTGATTTCCACTATCAAACTGGTCTCTTGCATCTAGTGCCATATCTATGACATATCTTACTTTGTCTGGGTCTCTGAGATGAAATTAATTATTTGATTTTCGATGATGCATGATTGTGACACTGGATACTAGAGATCTGTTGAGGTGCAGGTGAAGTACGATTTTGCCTGATCAAAGATTGTATTCAGTACTGAACACAAAAGTGCTCTTAAATAATGGAAGCTTAAAACTGACAATTCAACAGCATTCTCCATCTACAGTTCATTCTTCAATGGATGCTTCTCTATGACAGGCACACGTTTTTACAGCAGGAGATTTTGTAGAAACATAAAGATATATTGCATTCTATAAACATAATCTTTCTATATGACAGAGGAATGTCCAGTTCAAAAATTAATTTTACAGTGTCAGTGTTGATCCTGAATATGATAATGATTTTATCTGAATGGTCAGCACACTGTCTACATCCAACTTTACTTTTCTTTTTTTGTTTCAAAAGTTGAGATATTCACCTCTAATGATGAAAAAGCATAAACTAGATAAATTAATTAACTTTTTCCCCTTTTCTTTACCTAAATGTTCCTCCACTGGGTGTTTGGGGCAATTCATGCATAAACCACACATGATATTCTTCACTAAATATGTACCTTTGGACAGACACCTTTATTGCTCACTTTAAATTACCATTATGTTAGGCATGAAGTTTAAAACTGTTGATTGCATTCCTTCATACCCTGCAAAACTCACTAAGTACCACATCCCTTTAAGACTGTTAGGACGTTGTATCACAGAACATCTTATTACAAACTTCCATATGTGATGGTGGTGTACTAGTAGTTCACTCTGTCCATCCATATCTCTCTTTGTTTTCCTCTTCATTTCCTCGCTTTAGACTGAACTATTTCCTAGGCTGATTCTCTTACACATGAGGTATTTTTTTAAAAATTTTCTTTAAAACATATTATGCATGGCACTTTATTTACCAGACAAGTTTTGTGCAGACCATTCTCCCAATGTGCTGAAAAAGTGTTAAAATAGAAATAAAAATTTTTGAAGACTTGTTTCGTCGATACAAACACAGGGGTTGTAATATAAATATTCAGCTTTTCCAAAAATTTGACCGTCATCACTTAGTACCATTTGCATTTCCACTGGACATTGTTGTGGGGTAGTAATATTTTAGCTTTTTCTTGTCACAGTAGGTCCTCCTTGAGTTTCACATGCTATGCTTCATTTGTAAGCAAAATCTGTTCACCATGGTACTAAGTTCTTACCTGACAAAAGACTGTATCTGAAAGGTGATGGAGGCTACTGACATTGATAGCCATCCCAGTGTCGTGGCTGAGCTTCAACATCAAACTCTGTCAATGACAAGTGGACAATGGCCATACCAATGAACATCTAATAATACATGATAAAATGAATGTTAACCCTGTAGAACTCAGTGTGCTAAATGCAGTATGCAGTAGAGAGTGGCATGAGAGACTTGGACGTTTATGACATTTTCAGGATTTCGTTTGCTAGTAACCATAACATACAGTCTCACAGCAATGAGCATTACTCAGTTAGTAAATATATATCATTACTATGACTATCACCACTTATTGAGAGTAGCAATAAAAGATTATCATCTTCCTTGGGCATACATGTATTTGCTTTTTAACAACAAAACATGAATATCAACATAAGCATTAATTCAGCTACTGAAGACACCAGTGAAGCCAATACATTAGCCATTGATGTCATTTTTATAAAACACAATATAAAATAAAGTAAACAGAACTGTTTTTTATTTAAAGAAATGTGGATGATGAATTCTGACTGACAATGACAAAGAAAACATTTTGATTATAAGTAAATGACATGGGAAAAATTGGGATGAGTTCAAACAGCTCTAAAAATAAACAAAAATATGGTTTATATCCTACACACTATGTCAGAATGGCAATTCAATAGGATTTAATGCAGATGATTCAACTGTTACCCATCAGAGAACACAGCCTTTTCAATCATAACTGATTTTTATCTCAACAGTGCAGAGCAAGTGTAATTAATTACTCCATTCTGATCAGGATTTAACTAACTTCAACAAAATTCTGTTTTCATAGACTCATCCATTTAAAAAGTTGTGATAATATTTTAGAGGACATTTATCAAATGTTTCATGTCATTTTTCAAAATCCTCCAAATAAAAGGACTATTATGTGATGGCTCATAAATATTCCTTTTTCAAGAAGGTAGAGAACAAAATTCACCCATTCAAAATAACCTGCATTCATTTGCATCAACAATGATCTTTGGATTTGTTGCAAAGAAAATATAACTTGTATTACAATTAGTTATCATGCATCATTCTAAGAAATTTGTTCTTTTCTTTTGCTTTTTCTTGTCCTTTTTCCAATTTCCCCACCATCTTTGGTCACTTGGACCATCATCATCCTCAGTCTATGATATTTTACTTTCCAATAAACTAAGACCTCTAATAACCAAAACCAAAAACCTGTCCTGAGTGTAACTTGAAGAAATGTTGAGAGAAAATTGACATTTTACCTTATTGTTGATCATTTTATTCTGTGTTGCATACAAAGCCAACATCTCAGAATTCAGGTTAATCACATATTCACAGGAATGGTCTGCATGCAACAACTGAAATATAATGAGAGAAAAGAGATCAATGTCCATCATTCATCTGGAATAAATGTACCACATACCTAAGTCAATAATCAACCACAGTATATTCATAAGAGTACAACATGATTCTCCCTATTTACATTTAAGACCATGCATTAAATTGATTCTTGTGTTAATATTTAATATGTACATAAATAACTCAACACTTTCTCAGATCATGTGTATAACCACCAAAATGGATGTTTGATAAGAGAGACTCGTTATCAGTTTCACATGTACAAATTCATTCAAAAAGCCAATATCAGACTAACATTAGTACATAGGATGATTTGTACTCTCCTGTAATATGTCTCACGGCCAGTTGAAATGAGACGTAAGTCACCGGGCTAGAAAGGAGAAATCAAGCTTTGAATGTAATGAGGGGGGTCTGATATCAAATTTTTTTTAATTGCAAAGATCAATAGTGCATTTATGTCTGAACATGACAATATCGGTCTTACCCTCCATTTATAAATATTACTTCACTAAAATCCTTTTTTTTTTTTTTTTGTGAGGTAAGCATGTAGATTTATGCATTCAACCGTTCATTTAAACTCGATTTTCTTGGAATTTCGGTCATTGGTAGGAGGTCCCCCTTGTCTCTTTTAAACTGCAATATCTCTGGCTAGAGTAAAGTTAGCTCAGAAATGTTTTCACCGTCCAAAAGGGTATGAAATAATCTTCCACATGGTACCACAAACCCCACATGGTGAAAAATTGACATGCATCTCATTTGACTGGCTGTGAGACATATTCTTTAGAAATTTTCCTCCAATGTTATTTCCAAAGAATCATCTCTCAGAGAAATTAACAAATATTTCTAATACAACTAAAACACTGTAAATGTTACACAACCGTATGAAATGGGTTTATCAAATTTTTCATGTACAGATCTGTTAGTGTCAATGGATAGGAAAGTGCATGTATATTCACTTCACTAGTGATGGAAAAATGTTTTGGGCTATAATTCTTCTCTGAGGAAATGCTCAAGTTGAAAATTAACTCCTGTTATCCCACAATAAGTAAAATCCAATTTTCTGAATGAAGTTTGGCATCTGAATCATTTCATCTGGTTCCAGGACAAATGAGATGCGATGTGATGAAATCAGGCTCTCATCAAATTTTGAGTATATGGAGTTACCGGCATCACTGTGAAGATTATTCATTCCCCTTTTTGTGTGTGAAAAATGTTTCGTTGTACTTTAAGTAGGTGCTAAGATATGAGCAATTAAAGACGATGCGTGCTACCAAGTGGTCCAGTTGAAATTAGTGAGAAAATAGCCGACATGTTTTGTTAATCCCTATTTATCCCTATTTGGCCATGCTACTAAATTACAATTTTTGGGCTTCTAATCAATCTATTTCAGTAAAGTTAACTCTGAAATGTATTTTTAGAGTGATACAGAAGAAAAAAAAAATGTGTTAAAAATTAATTCACTGTTAGAAAACATGTGACTTCTCCGATCGCCTCAGTTTGACAAGCGCCTGATTTCGTCATGTCACGTTTCAAACAGATTATGTTTCTTCAATATACCCTGTCTTTATCAGCGGGCACTGTGTGAACAGGAACTGGCTGCCATGATCCCATAGGCCAGTCCTGGACTGCTGTGTCACTGCTGGCTGTATTGTTGAAAGGAAAAAGTCCAGCTGCTACACACTGTGCTGTCATCAAAGTTCTGTCAAGGTCTGTACTCCTAATGTGCACCTATCATTGATATCAACCATGATGATTTCATATATGCCATATTATTTAAAAACAATTATGAATAAATCTAATACTTTTGTAATGCATTGTTTTATCTATAAAATATGGAAGGCAGAAATCATATTGAAATATAACCCATCTTCAAGAATATTATCAAGACTAATAGTTTTGGCATAGACATAAATCATCTCCCACATGTTTTTGCATGGGAGTGGTATGGCGTAATATTTTTTTTATGGCAATAATTTAAAGCACACAAGATTAATTTTTTTTTTTTCTTTTTAACCTACTCTGCAACTACTACTAGGAATTCGCAATAAAAAATGTCTACTTGGGTATGATCACGTCTCTTCACACAGTTGTTGCCTCAGAATTTTCTCTTACTCTCACTTTTTGTTGCTGAAGTAAAACAAAAGATAGAATATATGGACATAACATTTTTACCTCTTCATGATGATAGCCATCATTGACAAAATTACCATAGCGTTGTCGCAGATAAATACCCAGCTGATAGGCTTGCATCATGCCAATCTGTAAAGGAATTAAAGGTTTTTTTTTTTAAATTTTCAAAAGTGCTATCCTGGATACATAAATTTTCAATTCCCATCAGTGTATAAAAAGAGAGTAGACATGTAGAAAGAAATGAAAAAAGGCACAGAAACAGAAAACATGTAAACAAGTTGTCAGATAAATGAAAGGAGCTGGACAAATAATGTGACAGATACTCATTATTACTGTTTCAAAGTTCACTTTATTCTGAAAGATTTCCCAATTAATCTGTCATTAAATAAGCTGAGGTCCATTCATCATTTCCCAAAACCTACTTCAGGATAAAATAATGGTTCTTTTCTTTTACTAAACTGCATTTGTCAGGTTTCCCAGAGATTTCCTCTAAAACAGCTGGACCCACAGAGTACTAAATGGTATAACAATGTGCAGTTTCTTATCACATCCATAAGAGAGCTAAACTAATTTCCATGAACTTCAGCAAGCACGGGAATAGGCAGCAACTTCTTTCTTGACAAAAAAAAAAAAAAAAGATGAATGATAATGAAAGATTGTAAAAGCATGAAATTTTGCTAATTATCAACATAGCTAAAACTGCCAAGTCAAAGAAATCTGAAAGATACATCAATGAATCAAACAGATCAAAATACATTTAGAAAAACATATAAATATATATACATGTACCTTCAAATACCATGCTGACAATATCAGTTTCCCTTACTATCCATGCAATCTTATGAGAACAATAAATCAGTCACACTGATTCTGATTTATTTC
>JBCAUA010445707.1:0-2500 GCA_038406235.1 Peronia verruculata | reverse complement strand
AAAATTCTCTTGCCAAAGCGCTTCACTGCTGAGTTGTGCTTTTCATGCAAATTTTGGGTGTTCTACGCCCTCGTCAGGCTCTTGACTGATGTTCGTTGAGAAATTACAGGCTTATATATTGTGTCGGGTCAGGAGTGGGGGGGGGGGGGGGGGGGGAAGGGGGGAGCAATGGTGTGAGGAGGTGCGAAATACTCAGGGAGGTATGGTGGCTGTGATCAGTAGTCATTCATGTAAATATTAGGTGACTGAGCTCGTTGGTCTCTTCTTTCGAATCAATGATGGTTTTTTGTTCTTTATATTATTTATTCCTTCCAAAAATCTGAGTTTGACTATGTCGCGGGCGGTGGCGAGAATTCTATATGTGAAGTTTGATCGGCAGGTTTAATGATGTCTGTGGATGGAGCTGCTGTGGCTGGCCTCGTGCTCTTCTGCGTGGGTGTGTAAGTGCCTTATCGTGCTTCCTATATATAATTCCTGGCATTTGTTACAGGTGGCAGCGTATACGCACATTCTTTTGTGACAAATTTTGGGGTCATTAATAGGGCAATTTCTTTTTTCACATCTCTTGATTTCTCCTTTCCTCAGTAGATTGCGGACATTCAGATCATTTCTTCGGAAAATAATGTTGATTTTGGAGTCCAGGCTGTCACTGATATAGAGGAGTTCAAAGTGGAATGGCTGATCGGTGAGTTTCCTTGAGTTGTTTCTTTTTCTTCTTCTTTTTCTGCTTTTCTTGTCAGCTTGGCAGTGTTGTTGAATGAAGTCAGCAGGATAGTCGTTTTTCTGGAGTACTTCTGCGAATTTATTCATGTTGGTGTGAACATCCTTGGGGTTACTGCATTTACTTGCTATTCTTGTTGTTTCGTTGTTGATGTAACTAATCTTGCTTCTGGTGGGCAGCGCGGATGTGTAGTTCACGAATAGGTTTTTCTTGGCTTTTTTCTTGTAGAAATTGAATTTGTGTTGTTTGTTGTCTTTGTCTATTGTGAGTGTGAAGTCTAAAAGGCTGAGCGAATTGGTGGCGTCGGGGTGTTCTATTTCAAATTTGATGTGCTGATCGATGTTGTTCATTTTCTTCAGGATGAGTTCGGCTTCATCTTTGTTCAGGGTGAGAATGAAGCAGTCGTCGAAGTTCCTTTTGAGATTCCTATATTGAGATGATGAATAGCTTGTTGTTCGATGTGATTCATGTATATTACGGCGAGTGCTGCTGAGGTGCTACTTCCCATGGGTAATCCTAATACTTGCCGGTATACCTGGCCGTTGAATTGAAGGTATGTGTTCCTGGTGATGAGGGTTAATAGTCGTAGAAGGCGTAGAATGCCGAAAATTTGCATGAGACGACACAACTCAGCAGTGAAGCGCTTTGGCAAGAGAATTCTCTCTTCATTTCCTATACACAGACAAAATGCTGCTCAAAAGAAACATAATCTCTATAATCTGATAAATAAGGACTATGTTTTCAAAAACACTTAAATATGATTGACGACAGCGCTACTGGACTTAAATCATTCACAGAAGTCATTTTTCCTTTCTTTTTTGGAATAGGTATTATTTCCACAGTTGTCCATATAGTTGGTATGGCGTATATTCTCAAATTAAAAATATCGGTAAAGACTGGCACAAGTTGTTCAGCAGCTGTTCGTAACAGTTTACGCGATAGTTTGTCTGCCCCGCCTGCTTTATTTACTTTTATCTTCTTCACGTGTCTCAACACAGTAGTCTCTTTTATTACTTCAGTGTTACTAAATGTTTCAATGAGTTTCTCCAGGTGATAATATATGAGAGATGATAAAAGAAGCACCTCCAAATCTATTGAAGCAAATAAGTAGATTGTCTAATATGATACTAAGGCAAGGAAAACTCTCCGAGAACTGGAAAACAGAAACCATAATCGGTCCGCATCCGTCCGTCTCGAGAGATGATGGTGTAGTGCTAGGATTGGGGATGACATCTTCTAGAGTGGCTGATGAGCCCCACCCTAGAGTGGCAGTCTCGCGAACAGTTGTTGCAGATAAATGGGGTTGATACTGCCACAGAGGTTGGCCTTGCCTTTCTCCTTCCCCTCTTGCCAGCGAGCTGGTTGTTTCTGGTGGTTTTTGCCCGCTTCACTCCCTCACTGACAGTGGCTCTCCAGAACTGACGGTTGTCAGCAGAACATTCCCAGGTGTTGGGGTCAATGTCGGCTGTTTTCATGTCTCGCTTGCAGACGTCCTTGAACCGGAGCTGCGATCTTCCTGTGGGGCGGGAGCCCTCACGCAGTTTCCCATATTGATAATAATAATAAGGCGCCGGCTATTTGAGCCTATTGGTGCAGCTAGACCCGGGGGTCTATCTGGACCTATTTTTGCGCCTCTTTCTCTCTGTCCTTGCGTAAGAAAGTTATTTTATCCAGTTAGTTATGTAACGTGTCGGGAGGGGAGGCTACCCCAATTCTTCCCCCCCCCCCCCGTGAACAGATGCTCCCATGTGCGAGCCAACACAACATTGTTTCGCCTTT
>JBCAUA010445596.1:0-17622 GCA_038406235.1 Peronia verruculata | reverse complement strand
AACAAAAGCTGAAAATCGCATTTTTTGGGCAAAATCCACATTTCAGGATGCGCCCCCCCCCCTTAAGATTACCTGCAATACTTTTTATCTCTGGTGTCAAGCCACTGTCTGTCTAGTTATTTTTCTGCTCATATTGTACTCATATTTCATATCTTCCCTTTCATAGCTACAATGAAAATGCTTGGCTACTGTCTTTTTTTTTTTTTCTCATATACCCAACAGGTTTCATTTTCTTTGATTTTTGACTGTTATGTCACATTAGACTTATTAAGTATTTTAACCACAGCAATACAAATATAGATATGAAGGGTTTCAGAGCAAAATGAGACATATCCAAAATTTGGAGGAAAACTGCAAAAACTTTACATCCATCCATATACATATTTCAAAAATTTATAAAAAATATTCTATGACATATAAACAAAAAACAAATGCATTTCGTTTTTTAAATAGGATCATATTATTCATGTGGAAAATTTCACATAATTCCATTCACTACGCTAGGAGCCTTAGGCTTTTGAAAATAGCTAATTTTCAAAACACAAAATCCAATATGGCGGTGATGCCGTGGCAACCGGATGGAAAACAAAAATTCTTTCCACCCTTTTCCTCTAATATGGACATGCTGAATCTGAATTTGAAGCTTAAAAAAATCTCTAGTCCATGCATTCAAAAAATCACTCTCAGGATCCGCACCCCTCTTAAATATTTTACTCCGTACCTTGCACTTGCTAAATCTATCGATGATACTCCACTCCACCCATGTAAATGTAAGTGGTTGCACATTGTTCACGCCATATGTATGTATGAATTTATGTTTGTTATATATAAGTATGTAGGTACATGAGAGAGAGAGAGAGAGAGAGAGAGAGAGAGAGAGAGAGAGAGTGTGTGTGTGTGTGTGTATGTAGGTGGGTGGGTGGGTGTGGGTGTGAGGTGTTAGTATGGGTGTGGCTGTGTATGTATGTGTGTGTGGCTGTGTGTGCAAGTGTCTGTGTGATACATGTGTATGAATTTGTAGGTATGGAGGTATATATGGTATGCATATGGAAACCGTTAATGTATCTTTGTGCTGTGTATTCTTCATACATTTTTGTTTCAATTGTTTTTTGCACTGGTCAAAATGTAATTCCTTGTGGACAAATAAACTATTTGTATTCATATGTACAACTATTTGTCTTCTTAATTCTTAACAAACAATGAAGGAACAAACGCACAAGACTGGCCTTGTCAGCATGACAGGGTGTGAGAAAAACAAAGAAGACAGAGAAAAACTAAGTGAGAAGACTAATGGAAAAAAAAAAAAACCCAATAAATGTCCAGTGTCCAATATTGTCAAGGTCACAGTTTTGAGGTTTAGATTGAAGCCCAAACTATCCCATGTCCCACTTAAAATGAACAGAAAGCAATGGTTTGAAACAACAACTTCAACAAACAAAAAGCGCTGAAGTCTGTAGAGACAAAATCAGTTTTCTGCCATGTGAGAAACGTGGACGTTTGTGGTTCTTCCCCTCTCGTCTTCATTTAGTTTCATAACATATGTATTCACATTCTTCATTAAAAACAATGTGTAAGATCTGTAACAACATATGAGATGTCAGACGATGAAATCAGGCACTCGTCAACTTTTTAGCATATGGAATTTTGATACCACTGTGAAAATTATTCATTTCCCTTTCTGTGTGTGAAAATCATTTTGTTTCAGCTTAGATAGAAGTTGAGGTATTGGCAATTAAAGACAATAAGGGCGGCCTGTTGCAGTAGCCGAATATTGTGAAAAAATTGTGGATCATATTTGTAAAGCCTTATTAATAATTATAAGGCAACAGCACTTAATTACACTTTGTGGGCTTTTATTTAATCTTTTTCTACAAATTTGACTCTGAAATATATTTTCAGATTGAAAAAGAAGGGTTCTGTGAAGAAAAAAAAATGTGTCAAAAATTCAATTACTATTGAAAAACACATGATTTCTCCAGTCTCAGTTTGACAAGCGCCTGATTTCATTGTGTCGCGTCTCATATATAGAAAATAGGACACAAACAAAATCATCACCTTTGCCACAAATGTGCCACCTCTTTTCAGAACATGAGTTGTGATGTTCAATGCCTGCAAGAAAAATGACAGCACATCAAAAAGTTATGAAACAGAACTATAGACTGCATTTTTTTACAAAAATTATATATCTGAAAAGCATCACTGATTTCTAGTTTTACTTTGTATGCTTTCATGAAGTTTTCCTTGTTTCATTTAAAATGTAGTTTAAATTATACTCTTTCTAAATCTGAAATGGTAGCAAAGGTAGCAAAGAAACAGACAAATAAATAAATAATAAAAAAGAGATTGAAATACCAGTTTGTCTTAATTTTGTGTTTTACTCATTGATTTTTCCCAATTTTCTTAAAATGCAATTCAATTTTAATTCACATTTCACCCATAAGCTTTCAAGCCCGTAAAACCATCTTTCAAAATTGCTCAGAAAAATAATCGTTCCACAAGAAAATATATGGCTGTGTGGTTTGAGTCTGGGGCCAAAAATCACAAATTCCACTTAATTTCTCAGCATTTATCTCTGCCAACTTTTAAACAACTAATTGAGGATACACAAAAAAAAAAAAAAAGAAAAATTGAAGACCATGTCAAAAGAGGAACAGGCATTTTGTCAAGACAGGAACAGTCATAATGCTGTTGTCCATAATTCCAAGAATGTTTGGGATCAGTCCTAAATATTGCACACATCTATATTTTTGTCTCCTCTCCTTAACATTTTCATTACGAAACATACAGAAATCGCAGTTTAAAAATCTTTTCAAACTCTGAAACATGCATACCTAATATAGTCACTAAAAGGAGGGCGCAACATAAAAGCCACCAAGATTAATATCTAAGAAATTAGTTCAAGCCTGAAACCTGCTTATTAAAAGTGGGCAGCAGGATGTTCATGACTAAGTTATTATTTCAGATCCTGAAATTTGGCTATTATTATAACTGTCACTACTATAAATTTTAATGGATTTTTCTCCATCATAACAACCATCGTCTCCATGAATATTTAAATATTACTTCAAACCATAAAACTTGGCCACTGCCTGCGAGCACTTGGGAAGGTTGGTACTTTTTTGCCTTGTGTACTATTTCACCCACCTAAGATACATCGGGTTTTCTTTCTAAGGTCTAAAAATTAGTTTAACCAGTGAAATATAAAAAAATGTCTTTGTTTCTAATGAAATAAAAAACTGTCAATATTTCACTTGCCAAACTAATTGTTAGACTTTAAAAAAAGACCAATGCATCTTAGGTGGATGAAACAGTATACAGGGTGAAAAAGTACCAACCTCCACTAGAATGGACAAATAAACCTTCAAGAAATTATTTCAAATTCTGAAACATGGCTGCCTAATGTACACACCGGAAAGTTTTGTGAACTTTTAAGAAACTATTTCAAATCCAGAAACCTGGCAACTAAGTGTAACCACTAGTCAGTTACAAAGTTTTATGAAATTGTTTCAGATCTTGAAACCTGACCATAAACTATCACCACATGAATCTTTGTGAAATACTAAGAAAATTTGAATTCTGAAACATAGTTATAGATAGCAGAATGTGCACCATGCATTTTTAAAAAAAAAGCAAATCAAACGTTAAAGCCTGGCTTTTAACTTCAACAACTGAAAACGTTTTAAACGTCAAAGAAATTACTTCAGAGTTCAATATCTGGCTTTTAAGTATAACCAGTAGAATTGTAAAAAATCATTTTGATCCTTCAATCCGGATCAGTACAATTCTCTGTTTTTTGAAAAGTGCAACATATCAAGGGCAACACTGATACTTGGATTTGAATAAAGAATGATATTAGTGCAGGAAAAACAATAACAACTGAGTAAGCTAATGAGAAGCCTTGGCTTTGAAAAAAATCAAATCCGACAAGATAAATTCTTCAAAAAGGTCTTGAGAATAAATGAATAAGATAAGGTTTTCATTTGACCGGAAGGGAATTCCCTTCAATTAATGAGATAATTATGATATTAAACAACATACATTCAAATACCCAAATATTCTCAAAATGTCAAAAAAAAACAGAAATGTTTGTGTGACTATATTATGTATGTTTTATGGCATATTCGCGACAGAGTGTGGTCCATCATGTAAACAAAAGAGAAGGATGCCTCAACAATGTGACAAACTCACAATGCTAAATGACCGGAGAGGTAATCATCACAACAAAATCAGAACTTTCTTGTGATTACAAGAAGATTCTGAATGTGTCCCTTGCTACTACAATAATTTCAAGTGTGATATTTATCAATAGATGTCCGAGACAAATAATGCACGACTGAATATGACTGGTAATGCATGTCTTTGTGAATGCAGGAACCACTAATGTATATATTCCAAGGAGAATATGACAAAAGAACTGTATTCCTCTAGAAGATCAATTTCCAAATCCAGCATCTATTTCATGGAGTGATTCTGGCACTAGTTGCAAATCCTTATAAAAGAGCTTAATTCCCATAACTTCAGTAGAGCCACTCAGCAGATCTGATCCTGTACGCAGGATTTCTTCAGGAAAGAAAAGAAAGAAAAAAAAAAAAAGAAAGACAGAACCAAAGAAAGAAAGAAAGAAAGAAAGAAAGAAAGAAGCAAACCAAAGAAGAAATAAATAACAAAAACCCCCCAAAAATGCAATTCAACATGGAAAGCAAACACTGTCTGTGCCAATAATAACTGTTTGTGATCTTTAAATCCATTGTCAAAGGCTTGATCTACGTCATACAATGCTGAATATTTGTGAATAAAATCTTATGCCCTGGATTATGCTGCTGTAACATTATCTTGGGAGACAGACTTATTTATTAAGATTGTTCCTTTTTGGGATTTCCTGTGTCCATGGAGCAGACAAGGCATCATCTGAGTGATGTTCAGAAATCAAGAAAGGATGGAGGAAAAGGAAGAGTTTGAGGCAGGTAATTATGGTGAGCAAGATCACTGAAAAAAAAAAAAAAAAGAAAAAAAGGAAGTAAGCCTATAAAACTAGTGAGGACAAAAGAAAAAAGAAAACGACTCATAAACTTAGACATATCAAGAAAAAAGAAAAGAGAAAAATGCAAAAAACAAGAAGAAGACGAAGAAGAAAAGAAGAGAACAAGCGGAAAATAGGATTTTAAAGCCACAGGGACAAAAAGCTTTGAACAGAATAAGGCAACATTGTGTCTACAAAGCTATGACATCAAATGTTTCATGTTAGCTTAATGTCTTGGTCTTATGTTGCCTAAATATCAGTGGAGTTTTCAGCTTGAGATTAAAAAAACACAAACAACACCAAAGATGAAATCTTCTTTTTTAAGAAAAAATCAATTGCATATTCTTTGTCACTAAAGGGACCATATTATCAAAGAGTCAACAAGAGCCACAACAAATAGTAACAATAAGCACAAATATATGCTGGAATTGATGCTTTTGTTATGTTCCCTATTTCTTGATCGTGACAACGAATGAACTGAATAAACCATAAGAATTTCATAGAATTCAGAGATCAAAGATGCTGTTCAGATGCTTAACAAAGCATCCTCCCATGAACATTATCAAAGCATAATTATGGATATCTAATTCAGTGTTCATCATCTTCATTTGACATTTTCAGGTGTACAACCAAGACCTTGTGTCCACCAGAATACTATACCCATCAGAATAGTGCACCCATCAGAATGCCATACCTATCAGAATACCATACCCATTAGAATACAATACCCATCAGAATACCATACCTATCAGAATACCATACCTTTCAGAATACCATACCTATCAGAATACCATACCCATCAGAACTGAGTACCCAAGTATAACCTCTACAATAATTTACCCATCACTATAGTAAGCCCCCCCCCCCTCCCCACAATAGTGTGCCCACCAGAATAGTGAACCAACCAGAATAGGATACCCACCAGAATTACATATCCAAAGCTTAGTATACCCACCAAACCAGTGAACCAACCAGAATAGTATCACCATCATAATAACATACCCACCAGAATTGTTTACCTACAGAATAATGTGCCCATTAGAGTAGTGTACCCACCAGAAATATATATCCCCCAAAATGGTAACTCCATCAGATTAGTATACTCACAGAGTAGTGTACCCACCAGAAATATATATCCCCCAAAATGGTAACTCCACCAGATTAGTATACCCACAGAACAGTGTACCCACCAGAAAAATGTACCTACCACAAAAGCATACCCACCAGAATAATATACTCGTCAAAATTGAGTCCCACCAAAAAAAGGTACCCACCAGAGTTGAATATCCATCCATTTACCAACATTCTGGCTGCCATAAATGAAGATGAGATGAACATGATCTAGAACAGTGTGGTTAAGTTCACTTCTAGTGAATGTTATTTTTGTTGTTGTTGTTGTTGTTGTTGTTGTTGTTGCTGTTTTTTGTTGATATTAGAGGTGTCCAAAATTGATCTTCTGAAAGACTCATTCAGCATGCTTTGCAAACAACAAAATATTTACAAGAACAAGATACTGGTCTAATAATGCAATTTCAAACGTAGAAGCAGCATGACGTACACTGTATGTGACAATGAAAAAGACTGCCATGGAGTGCCTAGGGCCTTCAGCCAGGAAGGACAAGGACCGATTAAAGGAGAACTGCACTGAGATCAAGCAGCTGTTGAAAGGCAAACATCAAGCTACAGAGACCATAGTGTAGATCCCATGTCAAAGTCAAAGAAAGGCGTACTAAAAAACACACATACGAAATCCAGCTGTTGCTGTAGCTGTGGCAAATGCAGGATTCTTGCTTGAGCAAGGGTTTGTCGACAGGAATGACATGATGAACTTCTACAACAGAATGTAAGAAATCTACAGTCCTTCACAGATAGGTTGAGCACTTTGACAGCATACTGAACCGCCCTTTCACCATCAATGATGAAGTCCCCCTGGTGCCATTCAGTCAGTTGGTGGATGCCAATTCCCACTCTGGAAAAGACTAAGGAAGCCATCTGTCTGCTACCTGGTGACAAGGCACCTGGTTCAGACTCCATCCCTGCTGAGGTCTGCATAGAAGGTTGTATGCTATAGTGCTGACTGAGAAGCTCCATCATCTGTTCCAACTCATCTGGCAGCACAAGGCAGTTCCACAGGATTTCAAAGACACTTCCATCATACACCTGTACAAGTGTAAGGAACTCGTCAGGCCTGTGACAATCCTCGTGGAATATCCTGGCCCTCCAGAAAATTGCATCATTCGCAATTGTGTTGTTGCACGATTTCTCCCCCTAGCCATGTTGCAGCCACAATTTTTTGGGCAATTTTTGCCTTTTTCCCCGTATGACTGAGGAGAAAAATGACAAATATGTCTAATGCCTAGTACAAGATCAATCCTCTAGCAATCACAAGTAGTGTCCTTTTCAAATCACCTATTTTTTATGTTCATGTGACATTGGAGAGTGGTGGATTTAGACAGTATGGGGGATTTAACTATTCTGTAAGAGATCTTTGGCATTGGATTGATTCTTCAACAAAAATAGTCCACAGCCTAAAAGTGCAGTCAAACAGAAGTTAATTCCCTACAGATAATTACGTGATGATCAACTATTTAGCAAGGCTTACTGGATAAATCTAGATCTAAAAGGTGACTAAAACATTTCACTGAAAATGGGGAGACAGACAAGTAGGCCTAGCAGAAAGAGGCTGTCAAAACCTACCTAAGTTTTGTAGGATTTTAGCCAGCAATATGAAAATGAAACATACGAACTAAGCTTAGGTCTGGATCTACTATTTTTGACTTTGCAGGCTTGGTGAATTTTTTAAAACCAGAGAGCTAATTTAGCAATGGAAGCTTTTCTCTGACAAAAAGAAGAAGTGTTTCTGATAAATTCTGCAGATGCTAAATTTGAACACAGCTTTCCCATCTTCAATTTCGATCAGATTTTGCCAAACAGAGTGCTGCCTTTTTTGTTTCGTTTTCTTTTTGTTTTTTTTAAATGCCATGAGATTTATAGAAACTGTGACAAGTGAGCCTTAGTAAAAAGCCGTTCTGGTGGTTATTTTCCTGACACTATTGCCAATCTAATTTTCTTCACACTATTGTCAATCCCCAATTGATCTTTCACTGGCAATATCATGTTTATTATTAATTGTGAAACAGCTCTCTAGTGGATACCCACACAGTGATGTATATGAACAGAAAGAAAAAGGAATGAAATCTTGATGTTTCATGAATCTTTCAGGAATACTCTTGTAACTGAAATTGTTGTACATCCAACTGTCATCAAACTTTACAACAAAAATGACTTATCACCTAATTCTGCAAGAGTGTGGTCGGCAAGAGATTTTTTTTCTCTTATTAACTTGCATTCTTTTTGCAGTTTTGGGGGGATATTTGCATGCAATTTTTTTTATTTTGAAAATAATGAAAAGCAATTTTCCGCAGGGCCAGAATTCTGGCCAAAGTGCTACTCAAACGCCTCATGGCACAATTTGAGCATGGTCTCCTTGCCTTGCTTTGATCCCTTAGACGTTAGACCATAAGGGCATCTCTGTAGTCTGCACAACCAGTCTTCTCCATATATCACCGCACACCGCCCTTCTCAATACATCTTCAATACATTCTTGCAGTACTATCAACATGGCTTTTGCATCCAGACAGCTCCAGAATAAGTGTCAGGAACAAAATGACAATTTTATCTTCACCTATGGTCTGACCAAGGCCTGCAATACTGTTACAGAGGTGGCCTTTGGAGAATTATGGATAAGTACAGATGCCCCGGGAGTTAATTACAGTCATACAGCAACTACATGATGGGACACTAGCCTAGGTCCAAGACAACGGAGAGACTTCAGAAGCATTGCCTGTCTTCAACAGAGTCAAGTAAGAGAGTGTTTTTGCCCCCACCCTGTTCAGCTTCATATTATCAACCATGCTGACAGATGCCCTCAGAGATGCTGACGTAGGAATTGGCTTCAGGTTCAGCAAAGGTGGCTTACTCCTGAACCTCAGAAGGTTCCAAGCAATAACCAATGTGAGAACAGACACCATCAACAACTTCCTGTTTGCTGATGACTGCGCTCTCAATGCTGCATCTAAAACTGACATGAAATGCACTGTTGAAAGTTCTCTGCTGCCTGTGACAACTTTTGCCTCACAATCAGCACAAAAAAAGACTGACATGATACACCAGCCAGTTCCAGGAAAGCCTTAAGTTGAACAAAACATCTTCATCAATGGGCAACAACTGAATAAGTGGACAACTTCACATACCTGGGTAGTGCACTCTCTCACACAATGGTTGTCGATGATGAGGTGAATGCCAAATTCACCAAAGCCAGTTGCCTTTGGCAGACTCCCTAAGAGCGTTTGAACAGGAGAGGCATCATCCTGAAGACAAAGCTCAAAGTATAGAAGGCCATGACTCTTACTACGTTGCTCTTTGGATGTGAATCATGAATGGTCTACAAACACCATGCCAATAAGCCGAACCATATCCACACCATCAGCCTCAGAAAACTTAGAGTAAAGTGGCAAGAGAAGATCTCTGACACACTCATGCAAACCTACCCAGCATCTACACCATCTTGAAGCAAACCCAGCTGCCTAGGCAGGCCATGTAGGTCACATGCCAGACCACTGGCTCCCCAAGAAGCTGCTGTATGGCAAACTCCAACATGGGAAGTGCTCCTATGAGGCCAAAGGAAGGGCTTCATGGACACTGAAAGTTTCTCTAAAGGCTGTCAACATGTGAGAGCTATCTGCAATGGACAGACCAAAGTGTCCTTCAGCTGTCCACAAAGGCACCCAATCCTGTGAGACTGACAGAATCACTGCAGTAGAACAGGGAAGACAGGCCAGGGAAAGTAGTGCCAGCAAGATTCCAACAGCCATCACCATATCCTGTCCACAATGTGTTCAGAATCTTCTGGGGGCATTGACTGGCCTGATCAACCATCTGCGCTCCCACACAGGTGAACCCACCCACCCCCAGGATGTCTGGGCAGTCCTCAATGATCCTAACAGACAAATCACTATAGTCAAACAATTACCAACACAATGGATACCATAAATGGAGATGAGATGAAAAAGGTCTAGAACAGAGATTTTCAAGTTTACTTCTAGTGAATGCAAGTTTTTTTGTTTTTTTTTTATTAATAACAGAGGTGCCCATGGATTGATCTTCTCAAAGACTTCTTCCGCACGCTTTGCAAACAATCAAATATTTATAGTAACAAGATACTCGTGTAACAGTGCAATTTTTAACAACACACATACTACTATTTCTTGAACACAAATAAATGTAGCTCTGAAAAATTTACCAGTCAGTCATTTTCTACTTTTGATAGAACTAGGGTAAGGGCAACAAATGGGTGATATGGGAAAATGAAAAAAATGTCGGGGTTATGGGACATGATGAAATAACAACCAAACAGATACTGATGTGCTAATCTGATAAGTCCTTTAAAATTGATCTGATTTAGTGAAGACAAAAAATTGTTTTGTGGCTACAAGTTTTCCTGCAAAGCCTCATTATCTGTATCAAATGACTTGCTACCATCTATTTCCATTCATGAGATAAAGTGATGAAAAAGTTTTTTGAGAAGATGGCTGGCTCTTCAAAGGTCCAAATTTACTTATCAAAGATCAATGTCAATGTCTTCTCGGTTATTCCATGCAACTTATAGGAAATACCTCCAGGCTTCCATCTCTTACATCCTATTGAGCAAAAAGATTCTCCTCTATCTCTCTTGTGCTTCCAGAGCACTTTCGAATATACAAAATCTTTTAAATCCCATGATGTTTTAACACCATTCAATAAGCCTGTTCCTTTTCACTTTTTTCAGCCAAATTCAAGTCTGTCTTTCATATTTATGATTGCAACAGATTTTTGTTCACTGCTAACAACAATATGAGGTACATCTAAAACATGAGTGGTCGACCAACCATCACCTTTTCTTATTTGATCCACTGTTCTGACCACTGGCCAGCACGTCTCATACAAACACAGAATCTTCTGATTGCTATTGGCAGATGACCTAGCGATAAGCATCCAAACCAGGCATATAATCTGCATACTGTGTAAAAACTAGTAACAGTGTGTAACAGTTGATCCTTCCAATTGCCTATATGAGTGTAAAGGACAGCTGCCATTGGTTAATGCACAATGGGCAGGACTGGGGATTAGCTGTGGATACAGCAAGAAACACTGGTAATTTTTACTAATGCTCAGCATAGGACTGTAAAATTGGCATAGCTGTGAAGCAAGTAAGATTATAAAGAAGAACAAAATCAGCTATTCTCTGCATACGAAGCCTTTTCCTGACTAGCTTTATTTTCAGTCATAGCATTCATGCAGAAAAGAAAATACAACACACAAGTTTATGGGACTTAACCCGAAATTAATGACTTACTGCCAGAAGCAGCTGGGCTTGGATGTATTCATCAATGTCATGAAGGCCTGTCACTGAAACACAGAAAGTAAACAATACATACTGTTTTGAATTCTAGGATGAATTTTCTGAATCCAGACTCACAGAGTAGCTGGCTGAAATCAGGATTTAATTTTGATGTAATTGTCACTTTCGGGAGAGGAAAAGCAGACTTGTGGCCATGGAACATCATGTTCAGTATGATTCAGTGAAACATACAAACATAAGTGCCAGGATTATACAACCTGTGAACATACTAAATGTTTTTTTTTACATCACAAAGGTGCTGTAAACATTTTCCTTTCTTTGCAGATCAAATTTATGCAATGCAGTAATTTGTATCAGGCCTTATCAAAATAACTCTACTAAAAATGTGACTGCTATCAATGAAAAATTCTAACACCCTGACAACAAACAGCACCTGAATTTATCACAGTTTGATGAAACTAACATACCTTAGAATAGATGAATAAGGCCACTGCTATACAGATTGTATAACAGAGGGATAGGGATGAATTCAGTGTTTGGATGAAACTAGACTATATTGTATACTATATTGTATTATTTTGTACTTATTTACCAAGGGAACTATGATCATTGTTATTTTTTTTTTTTATTATGTCTAATACAGTGTTGTTAAAAACAAAAATGCTTATATGTCTCACAGCAAGTCTGAATCCTGGACTAAAACTGAGAAATTGAGGGGAGGCATTGAATGAAGGTAGTCTGTAAGTGGTGTTTTCATACTGCAGAAATTAGAAGAATGCTTATCTTTGAAGAAAAAAAAATCAGTATTGCTATTATGAGCAAATTATAAGCATTTCAGGATGTTGTGATGTGGATATATAGATTTATGTACTTTACTGTTTTTTCTCATGATTTTAACTACATTAATCTCACATTATTATCCTGAGTTCAAGAAGAACTAAGAGTAGCATGTTGAAATGACTCCACTTAATGTCACTTATTTTCATCTTAAAGAAAAAAAGTTAGATAATAATAGTAAAAGTTCTACCATCTGGTGCTCCATCACAAACAACCAGATCTGCATGTTCTCCCTCAAAATGCCCAATGATAGCCTGTGCAGTTGATCTCTGTGGATTAGATGAAGGAACTGTAAATCCTCCACTTTTGAATAAACACATGAGAAAAGAAAAACAAAAAACTCAGAAGTCCTTTTCCTCATAACAAGATTTTTAGCTTATTTGTTCATAATATATGCTCACAGTTACCCAAATATATATTATGTATTGGTATAGACAAAGACCTTTCACCAAAAGATAAAGATGTGACCTTACAAAGTACCATGATGGCAACAGAGGCTTCTACCCATTGACCATCTTGACAATGAAACACAAAGCACTTGCACAAATCAGAGAAAGCTTCTAAGTTAGAGAAATCAAGCTGGCCTTAGATATGGATTTTGATTTTAAAAAAATGATGTTCAGCTATTTGATAGAAAATGTTATCCTCACCTTTGTAATGTCACCCTGAAGTTGAATAACACCTGGAATTGGTGCCATTGCTTGCAGATCTACAGCAACAATTTTGGCATCCGATTTATTACCCATCTTCCCTCTGAGGAAAAATGAAGGAATACATCAGTTGTCATGTTTACACCATTTTTCCATCTCTCTCTAAATCAGAACTGCACATATGAAAAAATGTAAGCATTTTCTTTTTCCTTTTCACTCTTTTGTCATTCTTGTCTTATTAAGTCTTCTGAAGAACTGAATTTTATTTCATTTCCTTCTCAGTCATTCTGTAATTTTCATTGTTCTTATTCGGGAAAATAAAAAAATTATGAAAAATAAAAACAACTGACAAATGCATGTTAGTTAAAAAGGCATTCATCCTATATATCTCGCAGCCAGTTTTAACTCACTGACTACTACGATCGCGGGCCTTTTATCGCAGTGGTGCGATCCTAGTAGTCACCGTATGTTAGCTATGCCATTTCTATTTCTGGGAAAAAAAGATTCAGCTCTCTAGCATCAAAAGTTTTTTTTTCTGTGAATATTTTCCTGACTGCTGTTGACTGCTGATGATCTAATCTAGATCTACACAAGCTTTCTTCTCATTTTGTGCAACAGTTTGCCATGCACGATGGCGAAACGTCGAGCTAATATCTTTGAAATAGATCTAGGTACAAACCTGAGTGATCTATCTAGTGAAGAAGATGACATTATTGCAAATTGTGATGACACTGATGCAGATAAAACATACGAACCCCCAACAAAGCAGTATAAAAAGTCATGTCCGCTGAACACAGGATCTAGTGTATTTCTGACACATACAAAAAGATTTTCACCTCCCCTTTTTTTTTGCCCACTTCACACCTCAAGCACACCAAAAAAATTAGGCATACAAGTTTGTTTCTTCAGCAAATTTTCATCTAGTTTTTACAAAACATATACAAAAAATCAACTTGATATCTCAATAAATAAAAAAGTTATGAATTTTTAAAAATACTATAGAAATCATTAGTATACAGGGAACAGATAGTCCAGCGGACCTTAGTAGCCAGTGAGTTAAATGAAAAAAAAGACTAGATAAAAGTAACAGCAAATAGAAGGAACATTAAATGAAAGGGTTATTAAATGAAAGAAACATTGAATAATAAGAACTGTAAATAATAACAACAACATTAGATACAAGGAACAGCAAAAAGAAAGGAACAGACGCTGGAAGAAACAGTGAATGGAACAAACAATGATGCTCAATAAATCTGAAAGGGAAAGAAAAGCCTTAGCTCACCCCACTGAGAGGTTAATCTGGAAGAGGTTGAAGAAGGAAGCGCTGGCAGATTTCAGGATAGAAATTTTATCTCCTTTGTAAGTCGCCACCGAGTTCCTCTTCAGGTAATCATCCTTGACAAGACCTGCTCCTGATGTCACGCTGGTCAGAACGTGCGTACCTGTGTAAGTCATGCCAGATTCCATGAGAGGGCAGATCATGCTTTTTGCACTCCAATTTTTTTTTCAAATTTTATTTATTTGTTTATTTATTATTTTGTTGATGTTGTTCAGAGAAAGTACTAACTTTTTTTTTCCTCACACTCTTAACAAAAAATGTTATGAAAAACAGCTTTGACTAAGATGGCAGCATGTGCAAACCAACATTACATACAAAGTTATGTTCATTTATGTGTGAGATTGTGTGTGTGTATGTGTGTATGCATGCATGTGTATGTACTTGTGCAAATAGGCTTGTGAAGACTTTCTATGTTCTGTTATAAAAAAAAACAAATGAATAAATAAACAAATATTGAATCAACCACTGAAAAGTTAGAGCAATTGAGTTTTCGATCACTGAAATCAGTCATTGCAGTTTCACCAGTCCTTTTTTTTTTTTCTTTTTTTTTTTTAAGAACAAACTCCACCACTTTTTCCCTTTTTCTTTCTTGTTTTTCTTTTCTTTCAATTTCTTTTCTTCTCTCTCTCTTTTGTTATTTTTTAAAAGGAGATACTCAATGTTTAGACCCCCATCTCTGCCTATTCATTCAAGAAATAATTCTTGTTGTCATAATCTGACAAAGGGCAATAGACAAAACACTTGCTTTAAGAACTCAACAAAAATACATGTAGAGAAACATTCATACTTTGTTTCGTTTTATTTAACAAAAAGTGTACAGGACCTGTATATATGTCTATTTATTTGTCTCTACAACAATGGGAGATCGTTGTGCTCAGTCCTATTACTTCCCTTTACCAGACAAAACAGGAATTGAACTAGTAGTGTAAAGAGGAAAAAAAATCACTTTTGCGCCCTTTGCTTGAAGCATTTATCATGAAAAATTTCAGAAAAATTATGATGCAAAGAGAATGTTGTCTCCATATTGCTGTAAATTTAATCAAAGTTTTTGGAGATCAGTCTTTTGAATGACAAGAAGTAAGGAATTTTTTTCCTCTTAATACTGTTTGCTCAACACCCTTTTGGAAGGGGCAGATAATGTGTGAAATGATCTCCCATTGGTGTGATGGAGATTTTCCACAACTGAGAGAGAAATCAAGCTGATTCTGTGTGTAATGAAGAATTATATCTATGCAAAACTATCTTACCCAGCATAATCAGGGACAGATAGGGACCATTAAGACAAAGGTAGATATGGCGTGAGCTCAGTTCTTTGTTATCCTATCTCTATTTTGGACGATTTGGAAATGTATATTTCATGTGAAAAAGGAATAGTAAATCTACCATATACTGTGGTCATTTCACCCATCACTCGCCCACACAGGTAGATTTTGAAAATCAATTTGTCGTATCTCCTATGTACATCAATTTACTGAAAATAGGAAAAATGGAGATAGGGCAACAGTGAACTGAGCTTACAATGGGAAGACAACATTCGAAAATGGACAGGTATGAGATTTGCTGATTCTCAGTTAGCACTAGAGCTAGAGGAAAGGGAGGCTTGGAGGGAGACAGTGGCCTTGCCTTAGTGACCTCATTTTCTAAAGAGCCCCAAGAACATCAACAGATGTCAATGGATAGGTGAAGGGAAAAGGTGAAGGGGTGAGGATGAATCCATGATCAATGTGCTTCTTACTGAGATTAATGAAAATATTTCATGCAGTCATTTGACAATGAAACTTGCAGTTCTGGTAGGCTGTCAACAAAAGTTCTCATTAACAGGTGGAGAAAGTAAAAAGTTTGCACTGGCTCCAGTGCTTCAAGAAACTGTCCCAAAGCTGCTAAAAGCTCGAAGTATTTAGAGCAGGAATTCTACCTTTATTTGGATAAATTAGATCCAGAATTCACAAGTAAAATTTGATGCTCTTCCTACAATAACCAAGCAGTATTCATCTGTTTATATTACCTGACTGTTCCTTATATTTTGTTAATATTCTTTTTTCAACAAAACAGTCAGGTTAAAGTGAAATCAAAGCTAAAGCAAAATGACGCACAAAAGTCTACTAAATGTTGTTAATCCTGTAATTTTGATGTTACATGTAGTTCTATGGAAACTGATGGTGACACCAGCTTCATTTTTTGTGCAATAAATTCCCTGTCTAATTTTTTATCGAGTTACTCTCAGAGCTTACCGAAATCCCTGACCAACAGCTGTCCCTCATACATAGCTTGTTCAGTTCTATTCAACTCCACATTGGCTGCGATGCCCAGCAGGCGACCTTTGAACTCAGGACTGAAGCCAGAATCTGGTTGCAGTTTGGCTTCATATCTGCAAAAAGGCGCATTAAGTTTTACTGAAGTTATCATTTAGCAAAGGGGACTTGGCCAAAGCACGAGAAATAATTTTGAGCAGCACTGGGACTGAACAGCAAATCAGAACATGTTCTCAAATTGAACAAAAATGAAATAAAATAACAATAACAACAAAGTAAAAAGGTTGATTCAATTTTAATGACACTCATTTCACTCAGTTTAGCATGAACGGAGTGTCCATAGAAATGGCATTCTTCCCCTACCCCCCTCCCCACCACGAGTCAATCTCTGCTGTAAGTCTGCCATTGATCTCAAAACATGAAAACTTTTTTTTTGTTCAGTTTTTACATCTTCAGTTCCAGCGTTTGGAAAAAAAAATCATTCCAAGTTCAGTGGCTCCAGAAGTCATCTGGAAGTAACAATGAAAACACAAGTGGAAAGTTTGTCCTGCGGATTGAACAAAAAGTTTATTGGGCTGCAAATGTTTATGCCTAAAATAATGTAGAAGTGTGCATTCTCTCTGTATGATTTGCCAAATGGGCGACATACTACATCTTTTACACTTTAATGACAAAAGAAAACGTTTTATAATGTATTGTTCATTGGTATGTATATTTTTTTCTCATTAAACTTGCAATACATTATACATTTAATACCAAGCTTTATTCATGTTGTGGGGGACGCAGTGGCTCAATGGGTATGGCATCTGCTCGTGGAGAAAACAAATCGGGATCGACATGGGTTCTGCATCAGGGGATGACAGGACACGAAGATTGAAAACCTGCATTTTTTCAGTGACTCAACAGTCCCTGGCTTCCTGTGGGTAGGAAGCCTGATGTCTAGTCTTCTTGGATAAGGGCCAATATATTTCGGAGGTCCCGTGCCTACATTATGCACGTTAAGAGAACCCTTGGCAGTTCAAAATCAATGAATGAGTAGGCTGTGTTCCGCTGTCTGGGCAAAATTTCCAAATTCCAAATTTCTACCCACAAAATTTCTCAGCAAAAATTGGCAACTTCTAAAA
>JBCAUA010445485.1:0-17622 GCA_038406235.1 Peronia verruculata | reverse complement strand
GTCTCGTCCACATCCACCGCCTGATCGCCACTTATAAGTCACGACTACATCTACTCAACACTGAGAACTCGTGACAATATGTAGAAAATTAAATTTTTGGCCTGCAACAGCTGGTGTCGGTACATATATATAACATATTTATTTATTCTATTTATTCATGTACTTTCATTTAAGTTTGCCAAATGCATTTCCACTTAAACTGACCAGCTATCACTCATCATGCTGTTTTAAATGTTAGCGTTCATCTTTTGTTATGCAGTTATTGCTATAATAAGACTGACGAGGATTTGAGCTCCAAACAGGCAGCTGCCATGTAAGTCTCATTGGAAGCTGAGCACGCATGTGGGACTGTCCTAGTAAGAAGAGATTGTACACCTCTCACAGCCTCTGGTGTGCGGGAATATGTCCTGAGCTCAGATCTCTGTTGACCTATCTCCATTTTTCACATTTTGAGAAAATTGATGAGTTGTGTTTAGCAACTGTTTTTGTACATAGGAGATATGACAAAATGATTTTCAAAATATACCTCTTTGGGCAAGTGATCAGTAAAAGGTTACAGTATATCGTAGATTAAGCCAGGCGTCAGAGAGAGAAAGTTGTACTCCATACGTTATTAGGTGGATCATTCGCCACTCCCTGCAGTCTTTAATTTCCTTACGCTTATGACATATATATCTCCAAATCACCCAAAATGGAGATAGGACAATTAAGAACTGAGCTCGCGGAGTGCTATACAAATGTTCTCTTTACCTACATGAACTGTTATCAGCATTATTTTCTTTATTTCACGTTCATCAGATAACAGCCAGGGTCTGAGCCACATAGACATCCAGGCCTACCTGTCACCACGTCACGTGTCTCTGTCTGTTCCTCTTTGAAAGGTTACCTGCCTCATTACAGCCAATCTGCCCACATGCCGGCTCAGCTTCCAGCATGGGTGAGTTATAAGCATACAATTATTTCAGTATCCGTGAGTGACATCGAGGCATCAGGGGACATTTGAGTCAGGACACATTAGCCAGGATGGAAAGTTTAATCATTAATTTGTTTGAATCGAAATTCTCAGCAACGTCATGATAAAGAGAGATAAAGAGAGAGAGAGAGAGAGAGAGAGAGAAAGAAAGAAAAGCCGACCCAGATTGTAACTTTTGTTAATTCATTTCTTACAAAGCCGGTAGCCTGGAAATACGGCCAGACTATGGTATCAAATCTTGGCTTTGGCGCACGCTTTGGATTAAAGAGAAAATTCAAAAGCTTTATGAGCGTAACATTGCTACAGGGCTGGAATTATAAGATATCATTTGGATATCCCAGATTAATAGAAGTCTACACAGTAAATCTGGAATTTACAGATGGTGATCTGAAATCGGTATACAATCTACGTTACATAGTTTACATATCTACCCTTATCATCGCCACAAATTTACTGCCACAAAGAAACCACCAAACCCAAATGCATATCCTGGAGGGAGGTCATTTTAGAAGTGAAATAATTTGATTTTCTT
Source organism: Peronia verruculata (assembly GCA_038406235.1). Lineage (NCBI taxonomy): Eukaryota > Metazoa > Mollusca > Gastropoda > Systellommatophora > Onchidiidae > Peronia > Peronia verruculata. The sequence goes on along the minus strand of JBCAUA010445485.1, from coordinate 16,117 downwards.
TAATCATGCAAGAATTTTGTATTACTCAAGTAATCTATGTTTGTGCTATACGTTATTGGAGCCCTCTGGCTGCAGAGAAATAATTCTATCACTGACAGTAACAAAGGGTGAAAGATATCAGATATAACCAGGAAACAAGCCAGGTGAAAGCCACAGATATCGTGATACTCAAAAGATTGAGTTCTGGTATAATAAGATGGCGAGGATCAAACATGCTTTTCACAAACAGCAACATGCGTTGTTTAAAAAGAGAGAAGAAGGGAGGTAGGGAGAGACAGAAAGAAGGAGAAAAAAGAGAGCAGAGAAAGAGAACGAGAAAAGAAAGAATGAAGAACGGAGGAAAGAAAGAGGACAAAAGAAAGAAAGATGGAAGAAAGAAAGAGGTATTCACCATAAGGATCTGTTGTGAGCGACAGGGAGATAGAGAGAGAGTGAGAGAGAGAAAGAGAGAGGAGTAGACAAAGGCAAAAGACAGGACATGCACCACTGGGATGTAAATTACTAAAGGCTAAAATATACCCTTTTATGGCAAAGGCTTATCTGAACATCTTTGCCCAAGTGTTTTACGCCACAGTCCAAATTAAGCATACCTCATTTCCCAAACTTAGCCCACATATTGATAGATATAGATAAAGATATTTATATTATATCAATAATTGTCCATTAGGACTGTTATACGTTTAAAGAAAATGAACTATAGTGCTGCATTCGACGATCGAAACATCTACTGAGCACATGACACATAACATACCTGAATATTATGCTTTTGAAAAAACAAAAGTGTACGTAGAACAAATTGGTTTACGTACATGATCAGCCTCATACATGTCACGGGATAATGACATACAATTTACGGCACATTCTGTGTACCAGAGTCTGGGAATCTGAATAACGTTCCATAAAAGAGAAGCGAAAAATGAAGAAAGAGACTATTTTTCTGGCGAAATGAGTCGGCTCTAGACCAATTAATTACTCTAACACTCAGGTGGAAACCACATTGGAAGTGGGGTGAAAAATAGTGTACATAAAACTAGCGAAACACATCAGATGTGTCAGCCTTCCATGTGTAGATTAGACCTTAAAAGCAACGGCTAACTGATTGCTCATAAATAGATTTTGAGTTGGATAAAATGACAAATTAGATAAGATGAGATAGTAAAAGACATAATGAGATAGATCAGCTCAATTTTGTTTGTCCTGAGGAGGGTTTTCCATCAATGTTCTTGAGGGCCTCTCTGTGTCTCCCCATATCATTTTTGTGTGCAAACCAAGAGTGGTTTGACCTTTACTATGACATATTATAGTCGACAACTGAGCTACTAGTAGCAGAAGGAAAACAAAAGTGCGCTATTTATAGGACGAGGAAATTCATTTTAGAACACTTACATTGATAATTTTCATGATCAGCAGTTTTTCTCGGGTCATAGTGGTCATCCAGTGGCTATCCCTTGCACTGGAACTTGTGATATTGCTAGGAGAGGTGATATTCAAGTGCTTTTTGAACCCTTTGCCTATATATAATCAAATCGCGATGATCTACGGTCTCATGTAGCAGCCAGGTGGAGCCAAATCCTAATTAACAATACACTAGGTCTACCGTTGAATGGCCATTGGTCAAACACGTTAGAATAGACCTATCGACTTTTTGATACCACTTTTACACGTAGAAAAGGAAATACTTTAGAGAGAAAACAAAAGCGCAAAATCGCATCTTTTTGGGCAAAATCCATATTTCCTCCCTCTCATAAATTAAACTCTGGCATGGTGTTTACGGTAAACCATGAAGAAGAAAAAACAAATGAGAGGAAAGACAAAGAGTTTTTGGTAGGACTATAAAATCTTTTTTTTTCTTTACAAATCCTATTGCCGACTCGCAGTCCACGGAACATTACCAGTGCATAGGACATTGTTCGATTCCTGGAATGTTAGACAGAACATATCATGTTTCAGCCTGCTGCATTCTAGCAATGACAATTTAATCTCTTTGATCTCGAAGCTCATCAGCTTTGTTGGCATTCCGCAGATATCAATTCCAGCTGGCACATCCACCTGGTAAAACTGAGAATGTGAACAGAACAAATTCAGGACCTGCAATGTTGCAACAATATCCTTACAGATCTAACGGTTCCGCGCGGGGGAGGGGGGAGGGGGGCTTGGATCTTGTTACAGGTGAAGACCCTAAAATGAACGCTATCTCTTCTTGAGAGAATTAAAAAAAAAAAAACAGAAGTTTTTCTCTAAACTTGTATGCTATTCTAAATTTTCCATTTTATTTAAATGTATGCTTATTGATGTTCGTGTCTTAAGATTTGACTGCTAATCTTTTACTTGTTACTATTATTATTATTATTATTGTTATTTTTACGGGGGAGGGGGGGGGGCTTTCTCGACCTTGGTTCATAACAGGTGAAATGTGACTCAGGTATTTTCCGGTCTAGGTGCTCCTATTGTCCTGTAGCTTTGTACTGCCATTTGTCATAGGACTCCCCCGACAGTGAATGGTTCCAAGATTCATAATCCCAGAAATATTTTCCAGAATAGCAGCAACTACGATAACAACAATAACAAACATACATGTAAAAAAGTAAAAGTAAAAGTACCATCCCTTGACCCCCAACAGGGGAAATTGGCTTGGCCATTTCAGACCGTGTCACCGCAGTCCAGCGCCACTGTACTTCCCCAGATATACATCAGGAACCCGTTTTACAGATGGCTGGGCTGAGGAAAATTGTGTGTTAAGTATCTTTCCTAAGGATACAACATGCAGCCGTTGCGATTCGAACCACCGACCCCTGCTTCCAAAGGCAACAGCACAAATAACGTCGGGGCAATTATTCGTTTTTTACAAAAAACGTGACTTACCTCATTTTTCTTTTTCCACTGGAGTCTTCACGTGTAAACGCAGAGCACCGTTTTTTTTTTTCTCTTTCTTCACTCCTATTTGGATTGAACAAATAGCATGATTGTGAAGGTATCCATAAGCCACAGACCTACTTAGCCCCAAACTGCCAGAGCAAAACAAATTTTCCAGGCCAAGATCAGACGCGTGGATTTGGTTTATTACGGGCCCTAAATATTTAAGACCGGCTAGGGACGTATGCCATGGTATTTTATTTGTGTTGCAATAGATCTGTCTGCCGGTATTAGAAGTTAGAAGGCACTTCGTTAAGTCTGGCTAAAGGCTCTTTTCATGATAATATTTGATAATTTTTCTGACTATTCCTTTATGATATAAATTATTAAAAGTCAGACTAGTACATAAATTCGTTTTCAACCTCCAGAATCGATCAATCAATCAATCAATCAATCAATCAATCAATCAATCAATCAATCAATCAACCAATCAATCAATTGATCAATCAATCAATCAATCAATTGATCACTTGATCAATCAATCGATCGATCAATCAATCAAACAAAAAACAACAACAACAACAACAAAAAAACAAACAAACAGAAAAACAAACAAAGTCCGTTGTATTTCCTCTGTAGAATCGGAAAAATAAATCTCGGCTAGTAAATCTAGGCCTACATCAATTCAAGTTTTCAACCTCCAAAAAGCTGCATTTTTGTTTCCTGTTCTATTTCATTTTGGCAAAAATAATATTCGATTTTCTCGGAACAGTGAAAAGATGTTTTGTTAAGATAAAGCACACGACAACAGGCTTTGCTCGCTGACTGAGTCTCGTGCTTTGACCTTGTACTTCGAGCTGGCTGTGCATTTGTGACAGAGAAGAAAGAAAATCCTTTCATTTGGCACAAAGGTTTATTTACGGACGTGTCGACTTGAAAGCTTTGAGAGCTTTAGGTTGGATAATCAGAGCATGAATATGACCAGTCTGCACTCCAGGTGATTAAACTACAATGTCATGTTCGAGCCTTGGCAGTGTTTAACACTTTGCATGCCGAGCGCAATACTAAACATTTCTGAAATTAGTAAAAATGTATCAAGAGATTAAAATATGATATCTGCTTCCAGGACCTCCATTTTTCTGTCTTTTGTGATAAAAATATTAAAATCATTTTTAACTTTTTTTTTTTATCTGAACTTTACAGACACCATGAACAGTCTCTAGATGTGTCCTAACGTTTTGGCAGGGAAAGTGTTAAAGGTTCCTAGTTGTGTAACCACGTTTTTGTTTGTTATTTTTTGTTTGTTTTTAAGTTTGTAGGCCTATAGGCCTTTCAACCCTACGAATATAATTATCTCGGATATAAATGCTTGCCCATTTTTTTTTTTAAAGAAGAATTTTGGGACAAGATTTTGTTTCCCCTCATTAGTTTTGAAAATGTCCGCTCAGTGGCGTCTTCATCTGAATCTCCTTACTCTTCACAGAATTTTAACCACACAAGTAACAACAGTTCTTTTAGTTTAACACAGGTAAAGAATACATGAGACTGGGACCGTCGAGATGCATGTGTACATGTGTGCAGTGCTGTACATGTAGCCTATTCAGTATTCGCTATCATCCAATAGTGGCCACACGTCAGGCTGTCCAACCCAAGAAGTCAGGAGACGGTTGAATCTCTGCAACAACAACAACAACAACAACAACAACAACAACAACAACAACAACAACAACAACAGCAGCAGCAGCAGCAGCAGCAGCAACAACAATAACAACGGATTTTAATTACTTACATCTGTCGATGGGATTCGAATCCACCACACTGTCATAAAAAAAATAAAAAAATCTAATAATCCCTTCACGACGCTGCCCCACCCCTCCCCCTTTCATGTAATACCTTAACGCATATATAAATTAGGTTATTTTACAAATCGCGCATACGAAAGTGCAATAATACATGTAAATCCTCTCAACTTCAGCTGTTATGGAAGATGAGATAAATTCCCGCTGAGATTGAAAAGTGAAACACATACCAGCTGCTATGAAGAGAAGCAAGGTGACAAATGTGGTGTCAGTCTAGTATTATTACGGGCTCAACGAAAGCACCCCCCCCCTCCCTCACCAAACAAACTTCTTTTTTGGTCATTGAAGAATCGTCTAATCTTCTTGGTCTGGCATATCGGGTTCGTGGTTTCCACGTCGGCGCGTAGAGGCTTTGCCACCACAGGATAAAACATCTGCTACTGCTAAAAAAAAATAAAAAATCTCAGCAGCCTTCATGCCATCTCTTATTGTACACTATTTTATATTACACATGTCGACATGGCAGGCCTGCAACAAGTACGTGTACACTCATATACCTATTATTCTCTATTTATCTCTACATTATCTATCTTTACTCATCCATAGCCTTCCAGTCCGCAACCTTTACTCCCCCGCCCCTCCCTCTCCTTTTCGCCTTACCCGGCCATACCCACCTCCGTCCTTCAGGCATAACAATTCATGTACGGCGTCTTGTAGGCTACATGTACTTTTGACAGAATTATAGTGCATCACTCCCTTCCCCCCTCCCCTCCTCGCCTCAATTTTGTCCTCCCGTTCGCCCCCCTCTCGCTCCTCTAAAAACCTAGCCAAGTCAAGATTGCAACCATGATTCCCCGCACGGTTAAAAAAAAAAAAAGTGTCATCTTACCTACACACCATATGAAGTGTGCTTGCTTTTCATAATCGGGGAAAGAGGTAACTAAAACGTTACAAAAGGAATCCAATGTGATGGTGGGAGAAGGGGGAAGAGGACAGCCATGTCTGTCATCGGCCAAGGACAAATTTTGTAACAGTTATGTAATGTATGGTTTTGGGGCCAAATACATGTACTTATTAATATTGTAGACTTCAGAGTGTACAACAGCACACAGCTGAACGAGGCATATGTCTAGGGTTTTTGCACGAAGGGGGAAACTTCTATAACAATAACAAATCAGACGCTGGTATTAGTGGTAAAAAGATCAGTAAAGTTTATATCGGTCAAAATACATGTACACACATCTGGTTCTTCTGTACCAAAGTAGAAAGTTCGATGGCACTGAAAGGTTAAAGAAAGAGCTCGCTATATGAGTGGTTAAATAAATTGTTCCCCGAAAGCACATTTGAGGGGAGGGAAAGGCAGCACACAGATACAATGACTTCATAACTGAAATCCTCAAATTAACGGTCCATTTTCAAAACAAACCTAGCACCTGAATCGTGACCATGAAATACAAAGACACTGTACGATAGCTCGCGATGTCATTTATTATTTTATTATTTATGTGTCATCATATTCTGTAATGGGAACATTTGCAGAGCCTAGAGACACAGGCCCTGGAACACAGCCGGGGCACAAGGAGAAGATTGGGTCTCACAGATATAAGACTACATATACATATATAGGCTAAGTGTTTTGTCTATGTTGGGTCGGTACCTAGGCGTCTTTATACCAGGCCGAACACCCGCGGTAGGCATTGAAGGCTGACTGTTTACATCACCAGATTTAAAAAAAAATCAGTTTAAAATGGCGTTTAAAAAATCAGTAACAAGAGGCCAAATTGTTGACCCTAACAAACTTTTATTCTTATAAATCATAACTTGGCAAAAATGACACAAATTAATTTTAACAGATCAGTGATATGAAAACATTCATGGCATTCAAATATGAGAAATATATCAGACATTTATAACAATAGCCAACTTAAGAAAAGGCCGCCAAATGTGTGAGCACCATGCACGCGGAGTTCAACGAGAGTCACACACTGAGTTTCGCTCACCTAAGTTTTGTCGTCTCAGAATGAAGGTGTCCCAGCTATGTTCTAAAGTTGTTGCAGTTAAAACAGTTTAATTCTAGGGCCACGATTTATTGCCAGTCTCCAACTGAATCCGGTTACCTGGCCTGTTTAAAGGGACGCCTAGGTCGCGCCCCATATGCGGATTTCGGTTTCAAATTGTTTAATTTTTTTTCTAGATCAGTTGTTAATCGCTCCTTCGTTTCCAGGGTCAATCCTATTACACAATATTATTAGATTACATGAACCGACATTGTCATTTGAATGACATCCTTTGATTTATTTGCCTTTTATGTTTCTCTGGTAGTTGATTCTGTCTCAGTAGTCTTGTTTCTCTCATTTTTTTTTTTCCTTCGTCTGTTCTTTGTCTCTTTCTTTTTTCTTTTTTTCTTTTTTAAATTAAACTTACACTATGTCCCAGCGTCTTTCTTTCCTTCAAATCACCTACGTTATATTAAAGTTTTGATGGTTTGAGCATCGACTGCTAGTACTGCCACTAATGCTGCTACTACGAGAACTACCTCGTATTAATACTGTTACTGCTTCTGTTAGCACTGTTGCAATTACCACTACTACTATTGCTATTACTACTACTGCTACTATTACTACTACTGCTATTACTACTATTACTATTGTTACTACGTCTATTGCTATTACTACTACTACTACTACTATTACTACTACTACAACAGTTACTACTGCTGCCGCTATTAACACAGCTACTATTACTATTAGTATTGCTATTACTACTACTGTTACTGCTATTACTACTGCTACTACTACTTCTACTATTACTATTACTGCAACTATCACTACTACTACTACCACTACTGCTACTACTACTACTACTACTTCTATTACTATTACTACTGTTACAACGTACTTCTGCTTTTTCTACTACTACTACTACTACTATTACTACTACTACTGCTACTACTATTACTACCACTACTTCTATTATTACTACTACTACTATTACTGCTATTACAACAACAACTATTACTACTACTACTATTCTACTATTACTACTTCTGCTATTACTACTATATTTTACTCCTCTTGGTATTACTACTGCTACTACTACTGCTACCACTACTATTACAACAACAACAACTACTACTACTACTACTACCTCTACTACTGCTACCACTACCACTACTATTGCTAGTACTACTACTACTACTACTTCTACTTCTACTACTACCACTACTACTACAGCCACTACTGCTGCCGCTATTAACACAGCTACTATTACTACCACTACCACTGCTTCTATTATTACTACTACTACTATTACTGCTATTACAACTGCTACTACTACTTCTACTATACTATTACTACTGCTCTACTACTATTATTACTTCTACTACTACTACCACTACTATTACTACTACTGCTTTTATTACTATATTTTACTACTATTGCTATTGCTACTGCTACTACTACTATTACTGCTGCTACTACTACTACCACTACTGTTACTACTATTATTACTTCTACTGTTACTATACTACAAATCTTACTACTATAACTACTACAAGAACAATACTGCTACTACTTCCACCACAACCACCATCGCCACTATTACTACCAAGTTTACTACTGCCACCACCACTATTACTACTATTGAGTAGTAGGGACAACTGCTGCTGCTGTTGCTGCTACTATGATAAATACGACCACTACTGCCACTGTTATACTACTTCTGATATTACTGCTAGCACAACTATCATTACTACTATTACTACTATTAATATTTGCTACAATTATTTCTACTATCACCACCACCACTACTACTCCCACTATTACTATTAACCTATTACTACCACTACTGCTCCTTTCGTCTATGAGGACGGTTGAAGGAATCTGTACTCTGCATTGGACTCGTGGTGGGAAAAACTTAGGTTGGCCTCCTCTTCAGTTACTGATGTGCCTCCCGTGACTAATGTTATTGACTATACTATTCTCCCTTATATCGTTCAAGGTTATCTAAACCAGGACATGAAAGCGTTTTCCAGGTTGATCCATCAGATCACCTGATTTAATTATGAAGACCTTTCCTGTCCAGCTCGGGCCATATCATTTTCATTTACCCCGGCCTCCGACAGACTGAGTGGTCATTTTTTTTTTTCTCCCTCCTCTCTCCATGATGATCTGTCTCTGAGAGTATCACATCTCCCAAGTGGAAACTTTTAGATCAATCAACCGAGGACTTAGATCTGTTCTGCCCTAATACATATGAGCTGAAAAATCTGTTTTCCTGAAGTTTTAAGTCTATCTGGGTTTCTCTCGCTTTAGAATTTCATTTGCCATTTTGAATTTTCTGGTAAGTTTCTTTTTCCACACTTGGACATTTTCTCCTTTTTAACCTGGCTATTTATGTTCTATCCTGCAATCTATTTTTTGCTTTTTGTGTGTGTGTGTGTGTGTGTTTTTGCTTGATTCAGTTTTGTCCATTTGTTTTCATGTATCTCCACCATTCTATTTGTTTGTGTACCTCTGGCCCTCTCCCCAGAACTGGGACGACGAGTTTCTCCACTGGAACAGCTCGGACTATGGCGGGGTGGAAGACATTACAGTCAGTCAGAACCAGGTGTGGTTACCGGACATATTGGTGGAAAACACGTGAGTGTTCCCCTGTGTGTTTGTGTGTGTGTGTGTGTGTGTGCGTACGTGTGTGTGTGTTTGTGTGTGTGTGTGTGTGTGTGTGTGTTTTGCTTATCAATCGATATAATAAAGATATAATAATTTACTTACTTATTCATCATTTTATGACGTATGAAAGTGATCTTGTTCGATACAAATTAGACATGTTTTCCACAAAAAATAGTCCCGGTCTGTATGCTTTGCTAATCAACTGACATAATAAAGAATATATATTACAATATAATTACTAATTCATCCATTTTATGACGTATGAAAATGATCTTATTCGATAGAAATTAAACACGTTTTCAACAACAACAACAAAAAAATGATTTCCTTCCCCTTCTCACCTCTACTGTACAGCAGGACGTTAGATAAAGAGAATTTTCGATTAGAAGGATAAAATCGTATTTATCAATATTTTTACCCTAGACTTATGTAGACCTAGATTTGGATGGACATATCTGTGGTGACGGATAAGGGAAATCCGAACCAGTTTACGCCACGACGGATAAGGGCTGCTATATAAAATCAATATCTGAGAATGTTTTATATCAACATGTGTCCAGATTGTTCAGTCAGTTATAATTATATACAATCGAGCATACGACCTTCTATGACCATCGTCTCCAGGGCGCAGAATTTTGCCGAGATAGGCAGTGAGTCCATTCTGGTCAGTATACGAGACAACGGTCACGTGTCCTGGGAGCCTGGCATACTGACCAAGACCATCTGTGAAGTGAACATCGGCAAGTATCCCTTCGACTACCAGAAGTGCGAGATCAAATTTCTCACCTGGATGCACACCAATAAGACGCTGGACGTCCAGGTGAGTGCCCTGCTTCAGGCCAGGACAAATTTCTAATCTATGTATATATAGTCTTTTAATCCTAAGAGAGGGATTATCTCGGCCGTGAATGAATTCTCAACGCATTTTCTTTTTTTCTCATAGAACCCTGAACCCTTCTATATTGATCTAAGAGAACATTCCAGAGTTAAATTTGCTGAAAAAGATTGAGTAAAAGTTCAAAAGTTGTAATTTAAGGGCATGGCCTAATAAGGAAAAATAAGGATTAACAAAAGAGATCAGCCATTATGTCGCTAAATTTAGCTGCAGCAACAGATCACTCCCCCTCGTCTTTAATTGCTCATATCTTGACTCCTATTTAAGATAGAGCTACAATTTGTTGATACAAAGAAAGGGAAATGAATAATCTTCATCACTAACGCAGTCTGCTCAGAATTTGACAAAGGCTTGAAGTCATCCTGTCGCATCTCGTTCTAGAGTCTTTTGGAAATTTGCTCGGACAGTGGGCCTTTCGTTAAATCCTCATCAGAAATTCAGATTCAAATCTGAGGTAGTCAATGCCAGTACATACATTTCACAGTCAGTCTAAATGAGTCGTATGTCGATTTTTCTACCTAGCTGAGTCACCTACACCCAGAGCCTTAATTCATGGACTTTCATGAGGTGATAAAAGTTTGAGCTGACTTGCCTTATGTAGATAGGTTACAAATTGAAAGATAGAGGGTGATGTCTCACCACCCAATAAAATGAGTTTACAAATTAAATAGCAAAAAAAAAAAATAGAAACATTGAGACCATTTTCTTTTGGCAATCCTCTTAAGTTGCTCCTCAGGACATCTTGGTTTATGATGCTGCCGTAGAGATGCTGGTGACCCCTGCCGTGATCCGACGTGGCTACACGTAAATGGTTGAAATAATCTTAGCAAGAAATGTCTGAAAGGCCTACAAAAATTTAATCTTAATGAGGATAAAATGCACAAAAATGGAAAGAAACGGATAAGCCTTTGAATGTCTATATTTACCTCCCAACATCATGGTGCATTTATACTTTGTCCGAGCTTCATATTCAGAGATGAATGGGATGGATGGATGGATGGATGGATGGATGGATGGAGGGATGGATCGATGGATGGATAGATAAATAGATGGATGGATAGAAGGATGGACGTATGGATGGATAGACGGTTGATGGACGGATAAATGGCTGAATAAATGGATGGATGAATAAATAAATGGGTGAACGAATGGATGGATGTATGGATAGATGGCTGGCTGGGTGGATGGATGGATGGATGGATGGATGGACAGATGGCTGGGTGGATTCATTACTATAATATAAAAACATCGATGTCAGAAAACCGTCATCACATTTGACCTCCGATTTCTCTGTTAGCGCTTTAGGACTCAATCTGACTGACCCCGGTACACAATACTCCTTATGTAGTTCAGGTTGATCTACTGACAAAGTTAAGCATCTAAAGCTGTACGTGTGTCCATGTAGTGCTGATGTGTCTGAACGTTCTCTGTCCCCAGCCTGGTAACGATCTGGTCAGCCTCCAGCCCACCATCCCTAACGGCGAGTGGGACATTGTCTCGGCAGTAGCCAAACCTTACCATTATCCCTCGACTTACAAGAACGGCACAGGTGAGTTTGTAAGGACGGAATAATGTTCTGCAAAATATTACGTTACTATGTTGATCTGTCCTGGATTGTCCAAGACGGCTTAATAAGCTAGGATACGATCGGAAAGCCTAAACGTCCATCCATCCATCCATCCATCGATCCATCCATCCATCCATCCATCCATCCATCTATCCCATCCATCCATCAATTCATCTATCCATCCATCCATTCGTCCATCCATCCATCCTCCATCTATCCATCCATCCATCCATCCATCCTCTATCCACCCATCATCCATCCATCCATCCATCCATCCATCATCCTTCTTCCATCCATCCATCTATCCCATCCATCCATCAATTCATCTATCCATCCATCCATCCATCCTCTATCCACCCATCATCCATCCATCCATCCATCCATCATCCTTCTTCCATCCATCCATCCATCCAGCCATCCACCCATCCATCGCTCCGATCGTGCATTCAGTCTTTTACCCAAAGCCTTGCCTCCCACCAGAGGGACTTCCTTTTTTTTGTTATCGATTCCCCTGCGGGGGCCCGGGGTTAAGGTTCTCTGCTCAGACCTTCAGGCAGTGTATGCCCGCCATTGGTGGGGTGTCTCCCCATGGAGTGCCATCTTCGACATTCCAGAGGAGACATCTCTTCTCTCTCTCTCTCTCTCTCCTTGCTCCTGTCTTCTGTCCAGGTCTCTTTCCTCTTTTCTTCTTGACATGTTAACGTACCTTACCGTGTTTAACACAATATAGCCTTAATCGTGCTGATGTGTCGTTAAACCCCAACACAAACAAACAAGGAAACTGTTACCGAGATAAAATAATGGAACAAAATATACTGATAGACAAATATGCACAGAATACAATAAAATAAACAGCATCAGAGAGATAGTGAATATTAGAGAAAAATGGCCAAAGATTAGAAATGCAGACAAAAACTAGAAGGAAAACAGCGAAATAGGGTGGAATGCGAGAGATAAAGAAAGAAACGAGAGGATGGGTCCAGAAAAGAAGCTTTGAATAGTAAAAAGACAGATAGAGGGTTTGGGGAAAAGAAAGAGAGGGTGAACGGAGGGGAAAGGCTAAAGCGGTTCTTCAATTATATGAAAAAGACAAAAGCACCTGAATACACAAAGCTAGTGGATGGACTGAGGGTAGGTACTAGAAGAAATGAAATAAGATCAAACTAAGACTGGCAGAAATAATGTCACAGTGTAATGAACAGGAGCTAGATATAAAGCTGTTTCTTGCGCCAGGTGTTAGTAAGGTTGGCAACAGGACTGGGCTTTTATCGGTTTCTTCCACCCATAGATGGTGGTCCAAGTTCAGCTCCCAAACATGCTTTCCTCATCTGATCAGATGGTCGGGGTTAATTCATCTTGTAGTTTTGTTGATTTCTTAGATCAGCATTCCTGTTTGAGACACCTTAGAAGGCTGTGTTTTTTCGGTCTCATGTTTATCAGATTAGGCGTCTGGGGCGGGCATTAGGTCCTTCTTGGCACATTGGTCTATAACAATGACCTCTCTATGTTATCTTCTGACTATACATGAAACAAAGACAATTAAGTTGGTGTAATCATGTCGCAAGACGTTCTGGAATGGTGGGAAAGGATTTCTTGCAAGAAACAGTGTATAGCTGAAAAAATGCCATGGACGGCTTGGAGAAAGATGGACTTGCAATGTCACTGAGTGGAATAAAAGCCTCAGCTTCTCAGAGTCAGAGAATGTTGCAGGGCATCGTGATCAAGGATGGGGTGCAGTTGTGGATGCCCTAATATGACCGTGGTGACACGGTCAAGGGGGAGGAAGGAAGGAAGAAAAGAAGGAAGGAAGAAAAGAAGGAAGGAAGGAATATGAGTGTTAAAACTGTTTCATAGGTGTAGTAACTCTAGAGCACAAATGTCGATTAAATGCTGCAAATCTGGACAGAAATGAATCACACTACGTTAGACGCTAGCCTAAGATCTCCCACCTTAGTTTGATGCTGAAGCCATTAAGAAGCTGGTTGGTGTTCTTTTGTCGTTCATAAAGGATCAGTTTATTATTATTATTATTATTTGTAATGTGTTTATATGCTTCGTCAACTAAAAACAACAGCAGAAAAACTATTATAACCTTGAAAAGAGGACAATATAATATAGCTCAAGGTTCTGTATGGCTTCTAATATTTCCAAACACGATTTGTTTAACTAACATGATTATCAATACAAACAAGCAAACAAAAACAAACAAGTGAAAACATTTAAACAATTCTTTGATAAACTAATGGTGATAAAAACTCGTGAAAAAGTTCTTTCTGGAATTCTGTCATTGTCACCAGAATTCTATAGTCTATCAATGCAGTTTTTAAATGATGACTATTATGACATTCTGCAAAGCTCACAGTTTCGTCTTACATGTACAATACTGTGAAATATTTAATCGATGGGTTTTTCTAAGAAAAATACAGCTAAGACTATTTTACAAGTAAGGTAGGTGGGAGGGCAAAAAGGAGTTGGCAAAAGAAAAGATCGACTGACAACACTCAGGAATGGACAAGAAGACGGAGAGACTCAATCCTGGCCTACAACAAGGACGTATGGATTAGATAGCTGTATAGTTGTTAAGGAGGCACTCTGATGATGCCAGGCGGACTTGAGAACTATGCAGAAGAAAGTGTAACCAGCTCTGCATATTATGTAGACTGGTATCCGCCGTTGTAGTTCTTTAATTTTTTAGTTAACCCTTTCAGTGCCTTACTTCGTCCTTATACTCTTGTGAGTTAACCTAACTGAACGACAGTCACTGTTGAGAGCTAGATATTTTTATGATGTCTCTGAAACTTTAATTACCATTGTCTACAATATAAAACGATTTCAAACAACACGTTTTGAAGTATCCATGTTGTTGTGAGTTTGTTTTGTTATGAATCTGGACAATACTAGCAATATGACTAGCAATAGTACAAACAGTGGTAGCAGTAGTAGTAGTAGATGTGCTAGTAGTGGGGCAATAGCAGTAGTAGTTACGTCTTTCAACCTCCTGGTGGAGGTTATCTCGAGCAGTGGTGGTGGTAGTAGTAGTGATGGTGGTAGTAGTAGCAGTAATAGTAGTAGAATTAGTAGAAGTACTGACAGTAATAGCAGTAGTGGTAGAGATAGTAGTTGTAATAGAAATAATAATAGTAGTACTAGTTATAGTAGTAGAAGTAGTAGTGCTAGTGATAGTAGTAGTAGAAAAAGTAGTAGTAGTGATAGTAGTAGTACTGCTAGTGATAGTAGTAGTAGTAGTACTGATTATAGTAGTAGTATTAATAGTAGTACTAGTGATAGTAGTAATAGTGATAGCAGTAGTAGCAGCAGAGGTAATAACTGTGGTAGAAGTAATAGTAGTGATAGTAGTAACAGTACTAATAGCAATAGGAAGAGTACTACACGTAGTAGCAATAGGTGTAGCTCAAACCATCATCATTGAGCAAAACGCCAATGAATCGACAATTATGGAAATATGAACGACGAAAACGGCTCTAGAAGACAGTGAGAGAATAAAGAAAGAAAGAGTGACAAAGAAATAGAAAGAAAAGAAAAGCAACACAAATGAATCTCGGGTAGAGCACGTTTCAAACCTAATTTTAACCACCGACCGTTAAACAATAGTAGGGTCGTAATTCCACTTGCCACACTTGACTTTAGTGCACCCCTAGGCCGGGGCACAGTGCATCTGTGTCTGTGTCTAACTCACACCCTGCAGCCGCATAATGTTATAGGCCAAACTCATTTCATTGCCTCAGGCTGCAGTGCGTCTGGGTCTGACCACGTGGCCAGCTAGCGTGTCAGCTCGCGTTTTCTGTTAATCCCGCCTGCGTTATTATGCGTCTTGTAAGCTCGCAACATGATGATATCCGGCTGCAGTGCGAGAGTTAGACACAGACACACATGCATTGTGTCCAGGGCCTTAAATACAGATATAATTATGTGCTCACTGTAATGTTTCCTTTCTTTAGCTCACACGGGTGTGAAGTTTGTGATCGAGTTGATGAGGAAGCGGACGTTCTACGTCCTCAACACCATCATTCCTGTTGTGATGTTGTCGCTGCTGAATGTGCTGGTCTTCCTGCTGCCGGCCAGTTCGGGGGAGAAGATGGCGCTGGCTGTGACAGTCCTGCTCTCCTTCACTGTCTACCTCAGCATCATCAGTGAGGTCATGCCTAAGACCTCGGAGAGCATCTCTATACTGGGTGAGTGCTAACTGAAAAATTACTCGTATCATAGGTAACACGCTAGAGATACAGAGGGTATAAAGAGTGATAGATAGATAGATAGATAGATAGATAGATAGATAGATAGATAGATAGATAGATAGATAGATAGATAGATA
>JBCAUA010445374.1:0-17623 GCA_038406235.1 Peronia verruculata | reverse complement strand
CCCACGAGCACAGAGGCCGTGCGTGATCAGTCCATATATGGAAGTGTAGTACTATGAAGAGAGAATGGAATGTGTAACGTTTCTCACAACCCTATGAAAATGAATGGGTGTTTGGGCATGGAAATTTATGTTGAACAAAGGAAAGGTTACCATAGGCTAGGAGGAAAGAGGTCAGATTTTGTATCAATACTAAATTTGAAGGGTTCTAGCCGATGCAAAGATGCTAGTCTGATCTATGAAATGAGGGCATTTTGATAAGAAATTAACAATTCTGCACTTACCTCACTGTGCAGTAACGGCAATTTTAGGTCTTCAAAATCAACTTTTGACCGAAAAATGCATTCTCCACTATCAATAAGAGGTCAAAGAATAAAATTATCGCTAGAACGCAAAATCAACAATTTTGACCCACAACATTGATTTTCACTGCCGACCTTGGCCTTAAATTGTTAGTAACACATGCTGTCCTATGCTGTCATGTTCAGGTTCATTTTATCAATTAAATTCAGTTAATGCTGATTGTTATCAAATATAAATATAAAGTTGGATCTCATCCTGTGCACGGCACTAATTTGACAGTGCTGGTAATTTCTTTTTTTTGTGGACTGTGACAGTTAAAAATCTTTTATTGTGATTTTCACTCATATGTTTGCAGAAACTTAGGCGGGCAGAAGACCAAAGTCACATCTTCCAACCAAAGCGAGCATCTCAACTAATCAACTCTGGTGGTGATCCCATCAACAAATTCAGTAAGTACAGAACAAAAATAAATGCTGAATTAGAATATGCAGTGTCATGCACTTGGAGGATCAAATTAGAAATGCCATAACAAACTTTGTAAGTGTAAAACATTGGAGAATTTAATACATAACAAAACAGTTTGAACAGATCATGGTTTAGAAGAATTAGTGCTTATTTTCTCTGATGAAATAATTGTATATCAGGGGCTTCAATTCAAAGAGTTAAACAAATGCATATCATATTTGGATTTTACAAGGACCTTTGCATCTCATTATGTTCTAAGTTTTCATAAATGCTGTTGTTTTATCAGATATTCAAGAAGTCCGCAGCACCATCCGACCCAGCATGCCTGTCTCTTCACCAACATCTAATGGATATCACCAGAGTGATGAACCAATCAGCAATAACTTGCGGGCTGCCCAAGTTCATGGCCAGATACACAATGATGAACTGGTCCGTAAACCGACACGTCTGGATGCACTGCCTGCTGTAGGAGGCAAGAAATCTCGCAAAAAAAGAAACAGTGAACAGTTTTGATGACAAACGGTTGATTGACATATTTTAAGATATTTAATTATTTTTTTTTCTGCCATGTTTCTCTGAAAGATATTTTCTGTATATGGTCACTTTCAATCACAACAATGAATGTTTAGTCATTTTCTTGTGTTTTTGTTTTTTAAGTATGAGTTTCATACTGAGAGAGAAATTTTGCTTATAGATCACTAAGAAAGTGTAGAGCAGCTGCTTGATATCTTACTCTGACAACAGCAACTTCCTCACACCTTTTCACTCAACATGTGGCTGGGTGTCTAGTCATGCCGTCAAAAAGCTTCACAACCATGAATAGTGTCATGCAGTTTTAACATTGACTGCTAAGTCTTTGTGTTTATCTCATTGTCTCTATGCAGTGATTATTGTAGGCAGCTGGTTTAGGAGTTGCAGGGAGTACTTTTCAGGGTAAATCTTTTCTCAAGAAACTATTTGACATTGTTTGTTGTCGTGGAAATGCTTTGGGCAACCAGAGAACAAGTTTTTATTTGTGATACACAAGAGATTGCAAGATACTTCCTCTACATTTTTCTGCATTTAATGTATAACGAATTCGCAATTTGTAATCATTGCTTATCTCTATAATCTGATATGGTGCCAGGCAACGCTACTTGAAACATTTTAACGGGAGCGAGATGGTAGTTGTAATTCCAGGAGAAATTTGACTTTCAAACATCTCTGTGTAGAAAAAACATATAATCTATGTTTTTCTTTAAACCAGAGATCATCTCCTTTTAAACGCAAGCATATAATAGAGTGATTGTGGGATCTGTATTATGGATATTGTTATAAGAAACGAGAAACGGGTTTATAATTACAGACATCATGTTTGAACCTCCTTAGGTTCAAACCCTCTTGTTTCAGAATATATATATATATATTCTGAATGATCTCAGAATGTATATATTCTTAAGCTCCAGCTGAGAGGAAATGAGAACTCGGTGTTTATTCAGGGCTAACATATTTCTTTTGTTGTTATATGACTGAGTTACTATTTCCAATGGGTTGAAATGCCATTTCTCTTTTTATATAAAAGCAATGTGATAAAGGTCCATGGCTACAGCCCATAACATTTACATTATTGTTAACTTCTGAAGCCAGTTATTTGTTAATATGAGTACATCTCCACCATTCAAATGATGATGTATAAGGACAAAAGCGTGTTTTGAAGATTATGTAATAATAATAATAGAGAGTATTTATACAGTGCTTATCCCTGTAATTACAGGCTCTAAGCGCTTTACAATCTATTATTATCCCGACAGACCCAAAGAAGACACTCATAAACATTCTCAGCTTCCTGGGAAGCCTACAAGGCGGCTGCCTGTTAGGCAGAGTGTATCTGACAGAATGTACCTGCTCAAATCCTTTTCAGTCTAACAATGTCAATGACTGTCTATAGTCGGGTACCCATTCAAACCTGAGTGGAGTCAGGAAATGTGTGTAAATTGGCTTTGCCAAGGACAAAATGTCAGGACCAGTCAGGATTCGAACCCGAAACTTCAGATCCCAAGTCGACGGCCTTATCGCCAGCCTACGACACCACGGTGATCCTTCCGCAGGAAAAGGATTTGAGCACAACATACATACCAATTGAATATTCTGTGACATACCTGTTATTTGTGAAAAGATCTTTCAAATAATAAGGCAGGAATAATTTTGACGGGGGGAGCGTCACTGACTGTGGAGCATGACTTCTAAAATTACAATTATGATTATTGACTCAAACTGAACCGGGAGTCAACCAGTATGTGGCTACAGAAAGAATCCCATTTTCCCTATTCTCCAGCAGATCAAGTCCTATCAGTAAATCTGTAGGAGAGAGAAAATTTGTTTCAGAATGTGTATACATGTAGAGGATTTTATAAATGAAATCAGTGTGCATATATCATTCCTGATTTTTTTCATAAAGTGTTGCATAAATGATTTCTGTATCAGTATTAGGTTCATCCATATTTGCTGAAAACTATACCTAAATGGACAGGTCACACGATCACCTTTGTTTGTCTCTCTGTCCTCTTCTAATACATTCCATGCCATAAGATAGTCAGTGCATAAGTTTTTGTCTTCAGGGAAAAAAAGGCTACATCAAAATATTGGAAAATAACTTTGTTGCCGTTGATGCATGATGTATATTTCTCAAAAAGACAGTCATATTTCTCAGGGCACTTATTCCCATCACCTTCCTTGCCTTCTGAGTATTTAGTTAGAAAATGAGTCATAATGAGATCTATGTGATATCAAAATGTTTCGCTAATTCCATCCACTTACAATTTTAATTTGTACTGTACAGAAATGAAGAAGAGCAATTGGCAGGTTATTTAAAATCTCTGTGCTTGCTTGCACCTTGTAACAAATGTTAATATACACAGTATTTATAATTGTGTTAATAATACATGTATCCCAAAATTATTTTTGAAAATGCTTTATTTATATTATTGATGTTTTGATTGTTTTAATAATATTTAAAACAGAGTGACATAATCAAACATCATGGTAATATACATATTCTAAGTTGTTGAGGAATCTTAGCATTATGATTTTCTGGCACCCTGAAAATGTATGTTTTTCCTCTACTAAATGAGTGCAATAAGCTTTCTTTTTCTGTCTTATTTAGAATATCTGGGGGTTTTTTGGCTAGAATGAAATGTTTTGCACTTTGGCTTTGTATTTGGTGGTCCTCCTGATATTATCAGGCTATGTATATTGATCTCAGATGGGCTTAATTTACCATGGACTGAGTTCTTCTTGTTACAAACAACATATATGAATATGCACTGTGTGCTGCACTCATTGCATGGTAGAAGTGCACATGGTAATAGTCTTTAGTTGCAGCAACCAGTATGCAAGATTTTTCCATAGGTAATTGAAGGCATTAATACAGTTTTGCATACCTGATTTTTTTATTTGGTGAAGAAGAAGTATCATTGTCAAAAAGTTTTGCTTCTAAAAAAAATATTACATTTTGTTCTTTTTGTTTTCTTCTGTTTTTGCTTTTGTTGTTTGAGACAGGGCAGGAGTGAAGGCAAAAGATACAATATTTTTCACATGTATTTTTTAGAATTCTGCCAAATTCATAAAATCTGGTTGGTTATACTTTTTTGCCCAGTCTTTGGCATCACATTCCAAATGGCACTTTTGGGAAAAAGGGATTGTGCTGAAATGTGACTAAGGGAAGACAACATAAATATTTATGTTTGGAGACAAAATTGAAGGCAGCAGTCAAGAAAAGCAGTCAAGAAAATAATGATAAAGAAAAACTTGTCATTTTGGTAGCTGGTAGCTTGTGTTGCATTTGTGAGTTAAGCATTCATTCCAGTTATATTTTAAGCAGTACACTTCCAGATACCAGTTAAAATAAAATGATTATCTAATCCTCATGAAATTTCATCTAAATATGCTGAGGGACTTTAAACATTCAACACTTGAAAATGATTCTGCTTATGAACTTTGAAAATGCAACACTTGAAAATGATTCTATGAAGTGTTGTGTTTTTAAAGTCCATCAGTAGAACCATTTTCAAGCGTTGGGATTTTAAAGTCCCTCAGTATATGCACATTATTCTGAACAGCTGTGCTTTTTTGTTTTTTTGGCCATAGGGTTTGCAGCCATTATAGAAGCCCAGTTTTATGTTACCATACCTTGACAATATTCTGAATTTAGCCATTTTGATTTGTGAGATTAAGAAACTAGGGCAAATTTATTATGTCGAACTGATGACTTTTCTTCTCTTAGATTTTAAGGATTGTCGTGTGCACAAAGATCTGAGTTTCGTGTTGATGAAATATATATATGATGTATCATAGGAATTTTAGAACAATAATACATATTTCACTGGCTATCTGTCTGGTATAGCTAGTTATTGACAGGGATGAAGAATCAAAATGCGAGTTATTGTTAAAACTGTTATAAATCTCAATACCAGTATTGATCTGTGATACCTGTGGAAACTAAACAGTACATGTATTTGTAGTGGTGACAGTACATGTAATACCAGTAGGAATAGTGTTAGTTTAGTAATCCATGTATAATCTTGCTGATAAATTCTCTCCAGGTGGCATGTCTGTAAAAATTCTTTAGAATTCATGATGTACAAAGTTCTGATCAGTTATTAATCCAATGGAACCTCATGTTTAACTACTAGGGGAACGAGAACTCATGAATAACGACAACATTTCAACTTCTCATTTTTCTTGCTATATATGTGACATTATTTGTATAACAACGGAAAATCAAAAGATGTGTAATAGCAAGAAAATTTCTGCAAGGATAGGGTCAACTTGTTAGTACACATAACCTCAATATAGCCTTGTAACTTGCTAGACCCCTACTGTAGGTCTACATGCTGACACATTGCACACCTACTGCAGCATGCTTTCTTTGCTAGCCTATATGTTGCTGTGTAATGATAGTAGTATTGCCAGTAAAATAGGCTTGCTGACCATACATGCCAGGTGCAGTAGATGTGTGATGTATGTATCACCCACTGTGTCTGTGTGTGCGCAGTCAATCTGCTTGCACTTGTAAAGTTATACCCTCCTGCTGGGCATACACTGTATTGAAATGCAGTGACCCACCTCATTAAAACTTGAAGACGAACGCTCTTTTTAATGGAGAGCATAGTATGCGTATCATTGCTAATTTCCCTGTCACTGACCTAAATCTTCATTATTTCTCCCTACACTGGAGGAAAACCAAGACATTGGAGATAACCAGGGATTAACACTGACTGTTGTTATTCATGAATTTCATGGTATTACATTACCTTTGGTGTTTATTGAAACTTTTAGACTAAAGGATTTACCTCTTTTACTTTCATTGGATTAGCCTGGATGGGACTCAGTGAACTAACTAAAACAGTTTGTATTATTGGGGGATTTCATATTTTATACTCACAATTTAAACTGTGAAAATCTGATTCACCCAGTATATTTTCCAGTTTGCTCCAGCAAGAGAGGGTTTTTAAAAAAAAAAATAAATATTTCTTTACATTATGAATTTGTCCATTGAAATATAAGAATTACATAATTTTTGTTAAAATATAAAAACTGAGAGTTTAAGGAGATCTTAATCTAAATTGACATGTTATCACATTCAGGCTGTTCATATCGTTGATGCCACTGAGGTAGTCAATTTAAAAAAAAAAAAAAAAAGTTGCTGGGTTCATTCTCACTACATAAAATACAAAACTTCAATACTACTGTGGTCTTCGCCCAAGAGCCCATCACCTGAGACCTGGTCCATCTAAGAACCCACTCCCAAATAAAAAGTCTGCCTAAGACTGTCCACTTGAGAGAAAGGCACAATACTGGGCATGCAATAACCCAGGGAGGGGGTGGAGGGAAGAGGAAGACGAGGAGAAACAGATAGGGGACTTATCTTGAGTGTATAATTGGCAAAACATATAAACTAATTCATAATTATTCTTTGTTTTGCTAACAGCAGTGCCCATGATTGATTCGGTGTATGAGTAGGAATACGTTTGCCTGTTTACTGGTAAGTTTTTAACACTGGACTTTGGTGCAATTACCAGGAGAGTGACAAATGAATATCATGTTATCCTACTGTCATGTGAAAACACTCTCAACTTAACTTTTGAAAGATACTGATTACTAAACATACACACACACACATAATGGAGAGTGGTATTACTGACAGTTACAATCAGCTAACTGTCGCAGTCAGGATAGTGATCAGATGCATGTCATAACATTTCAGTCTGAAGAAAAGCCTGGTTTGCTTTGTCTCCTGATGACTAGGTTTTTAGATGAAGACCACTGTACCAAGATCAATACTTACGTTGCATATAAATGTTGTATATATATATAATGTCATGTACACAGTATGCTATCATGTAACACAAATAAGGGGAAAGCGGATCAACTATGAAACTTGGACTTTGATAGAGACAAGACAATTCAAAAATACTTCACATAATTTGTTCATTAAGTGGTGATGATTTTCTGACCTTCTCAGAGTATTATCATTGTTGTTCTGATTTAATTTCTGTCTTTCACATATCAGTATTACTATTGATGAGCTAAGGAGTTTCCAAAAAACACGGTTTTGTTTTTCCTGCTATTGCAAATTTGCAATCAATTTGTGTATGCATTATCTGCATTGGTTTTTATTCCAGTTTTATTTCCGTCCGCATGAAAAATGAACTGCTTACATATAATGCCTGTGATTTAAACAATTTTACAAGACTGTTTCTTGAATGAGATAGTATTGGCCAGTGATGTTCCCATGGGTGGTGTACTGCAAGTATTGTAAAAATGGGTACATGTATTATTGTAGACCTTAAAATCTGTACAATCTGTCTCTAGAAAAATAAACTCCGAAGAGGATCTGTACATTTTATCAGATTTAGATCCTGTGTCCTTTAGTTCCCTTATTTTCTTTACGAATACATGTAGGCTACTTGACTTTTTATCTCAACTTCTGTTTGAATTTGTTTTTGTATTTCTTTAGGGTGGAAGTTCTTGAAAGAACATTATATTTCTCTGCCGAGAATCTATCAGATCCCATGATTAAGGTAGAAAGAGGGGCCTAAACATTCATGGGAATCTCACTTTGGTCTGATAAATAATTATTGGAAATTGAATTGCAATATTTGTATTTATTTAATTTTTATTGCTAATGTCCCAAGTTAGCTTGATAGGATTTACCAAATGATTTGTGATTTGACAAAATTTTTACCCTCCTTTATATACATGTATATACTTGTACAAAGGATTGATGTCAGCTGGAAAACTTGGCTGCAATGTTGAACACCCAGTCAGTCCCATTGACACTCTTTTCAGTATCCTGGTTGTGATGCTCCAAAACTTCTGTGATGAACATAATTTGTGTGATGTTGCTAAAAAATTCACCTAAATAAACACTTTTGTTTAGAGATGTGGACTTTTGTCCATCTTTTTATCCACACTTCCACCCATCCATCTATCCATTCACCCATCCATTAATCCATCCATCCATCCGATCCCTCCATGTATACACAATGTATAAACAGATATACTGACAGGTGACCCATACATAGAGAAGGATGTACAGATAGTAGATCAGCAGCCAGATTGAGAACCACACAACCATGGACCAAGAGTTTCATAACAGATAACAGAACAACAAACTTGCTTTTGCTCTTACAACAAGTATTTTATACATTCAAGGCTACACAACTCCAATACGAGAGAGGCAGTCACAATTTGCATTCAGACACAATTTATTCTCATAAATTATACACTTATCTCATTCGCAGATTAGTTAAAGTTGCTGGTTTGATGGAGGTTGTCAAATGACTTTTACTATTCTTTGTTTACATCTATGCATCTCAACTTTCTAATTCTCCTTTGGGAAAAGGACACTGACACTGGTCAAAAAATAAAATATAATAACTGACCTCAGCAGTTCTTTCTCTCATGACATGAACATCTAAAAACTTGTTTTAACTAAAGTACATTTCACCACATTTTACTTTCACAAGATGCCTCACAACATGTATTTTCACTATTTTGAATAAAATTGACCAATGCAGCAAAGGCTTATGCTAATTATTACATGTATAAAATATGTAAATGCATTCGGCCTATGCGAGTTTAAGTTAAAGGCCAGGCAAACTTCTTTCCTAATTGCTAGACTAGGACTATAGTTACCCCACAATATGTCTCAGTGTGAGTGAGATGTCAGTTTCCATCAAATTCTACTGTGTCTGGCAAAATCATCAAAACTCACTGATTGAAAGCCAATGGTCACCTGACTTACTCTATTAAACAGATACTGGATACATAAGACAAATATTGTCAAGTTGTCATTGAGCACATAAATATCATAAAATAAATGATCATATATTTGTACATATGTCAATATTTATAATTATTTAAAGAAAAATTGCACCATTTCCATTTAAAGATAGATCACAATCAATTCTGTATAAGCTGACATTCATACCACTCCTGGCAATGTGAAGGAGCAGACTGTGCAGACAGTCTTTGACAAGAAAACATATTAACATATGGGGGCATGAAATCAGTGGACTAATGCAGCTGTAACTACCATATATAATATGATGCACCTTTTCACTTTTCAGTTTCATTTCTTCTGTATTTATCAGAGATCAGCCAATGTCAAAACTAACAGACAAAGGACAACTTCAGTGAGTACCGTTTTTCACTTTGTGTTCTAAGCAAACATTTTTTTCTCTTACTATCATAGTCTTACGACTTTTGTTAATGTTAGCACAGCAAAACACTTGTTAATATGCTTGAAATGTAATGTCTTAGCTGGTGGATTCACGAGGTTAGAGCTGATTTCAAAATCAGGTACCCTTGCACAAAACCCTGTGCAAATTTTTATGGGGAAAGACAATGATTGAAATAAAACATTCTTGAGTTTTGTTTCTGTTGTCAATTTTAAATGTTAAAGACTACGCAGCCACATTTGGATGTTCATATGGCTTGGTCTGGACTAGTCTCATAGGATGACAGGACAGTTCTTAAGGATCAACAATCCCTTCCACAAATGGCACAGATAAATCCTGATGCGCATATGTTGTCTCCAGAGAACAAAACCTGGGTAGCTTGTTATGGGACTGTCAATCAACCCAAATTTCAAGCTGCATAATTTGAACCTTGTGAATAATATTTGCTGTGTGACATCACTAGGCTGAAGAATTCTTTCTTCACAGAAATCTTTTAGTCAGAACAGGGCACTGACATATCTGAAATATCTATAAGGTAATCATACATGCACCCTGGCAAATGTTCAAACTGAGCAACCACTTTTTACCACAAATACTTATAAATACCAACCTCTGTGATGCTCTGCTGAGCACAGAGCACACACATCTGAAGTATCTACTCTAGTTACAAGTGAATGACGACAGCAACATGATATCCATGAGAGGTGACAATGAGGTGACAAAACTTACTACATGTCATATTTTACATAAAGACTATAGAGATGAACACTGGCACGGCACAACAGTTTGCTTTCTGTTACCACTGATGCTCTTCCTTCTATTTTATATGGCCAAAAAAAAAAGAACAATAAAAACAAAAAACATAAAACAAAAAATGGCAGCAAAGAATAAAACATTCCTTAATATCTGAAATGCTCAAAGTGACCGATACAACTCACACTGTGACAGATATTTCTTCTTAACTCCACACCATTCAGCTCAACACTGGAGCAGAACTGTTCTGCATCTTCACTATTTCTTTCCCACCTTTTTTTCTTTTTTTGCAATCTTACTAACATCATTCTGTCACACAGCTAGTATTAAAACAAAAAAAGAAAAAGAAATAAGATAATCCAACTGACACAATCATATGACACAAACAGCCCATACATGACCAAATGTCACTATTGGTGTAGTTGCTGTCATCTCTGGCCCACACTGAAGAGTTTGCCTGTGACAGGACAGATGTACTTGTTCTTGGCACAGTGGACATGGGTGATAACTCCATTTGGATAGCGCACAAAGGTGGGGTCATTGAAGGCTCGGTTGCAAACTACACAAGCTCTGTGAGGACAAATAGGAACAGTATATTGTTATATGAATAAGAGTTCTATTAGATAACAAGAACAAAATGCGCTTTTTCCATTTTTGTCTTGATCAATCTTTTTATTTTCTTGGCTAAGGTGTCTTCCTCCAATTATTTCTGTCTCTTCTGCACAACAATACATATCGCTGCTGTTTGCCATTTGTATATAGACCAACATTGTGTAAGCTGCTTTATCATGGATTATATAAAAATAGCATCTTCTCAATGTCCTCTGTTAATTTCAAACTATTTTAGCTAATAGAAATGCATGTATATTTGAAGCAGAGGGGCAATGCCTGTATCGTGAACAAAAAAAAAACAGAGGGCCCTACATGTGTATGGGCTTTACTGTGGCTGTCTGTGGATAGCAAAGAAGAAAAATGGGCACTCTGGGCATAAAGAAATTTGATAGGAACTGGTTCTATCATCATATCACTAAATATGTTAACATGTGAAAAAAAACTGGGCAAATGTTCCATACACTGACAGCCAGTGGTGGTGACATGTCAGATAAATCAAATATTTATTAACTAGGAGATGAGAGCATTGCACGGTCACAACAACAAAACACTGCACTAACAATTTTGATTACACCTATTTCTCAATTTAAAAACGGAAGCACTAATTTTCCTGGAAGACAAATTACAGGGAACAGGTTTAAGCTTGAAAATGGCATATCATAAAATCCACCGACAGTAGTCTCAGTTTTATAGAAACTGTAAAATGAATACATGTATATATATATGTCTTTCTGGCAAAGAAAGCTATTGATTAAAGATTTCTAAACAATGGCCTGACGAACATTATGCATAATCTATTAAGATGTGAAACACTGCACAAACATAATCACAAAGTCAGAAATTTCAGCACCTTATCTGGAAAGTATTTGTTCACAATTATGATGACTGTGCAAAATACGGTCACAAGTAGTGCAAGTGAATAACTGTCACTATATTGCAACAGCCTAAAAGGGCATTTTGAAAACAGAAAATGCAAGCCTTGGATGCAGTCAAATTCACAGACATTATGTATACTAACAGTATGTCTATGGTTTAATTACATTATTACTCCCCTGGAAAAGTTATAACTGTTCAATCATGGCTCTGTTCTTCAAGACTGTACACAAGTAAAATCTGGACATTCATACTTTCTGCTAATGTCAAACTTTTACATTAAACTTTCATGAATTTTATGATTCAGTGTCCTTATGAGCTGCAGTGATAAATCCATTCTGCTATGGTTTGACATACTTGGTTTTGATGAATTCATCACTAGTTACTAGGTCTAGATCCATACTAGATTTACAGTCAATGTGAAGCTTCATGTTGAGAGATCTTAACAGTTTTCAGTATGAAACTAATGAAAGCCTATCAATTTCTCAACACTGCTTCTCAAGAAACACTCACAAGCCCAACTGGTTTGGCTGACCAAATGCCTGCAACTGTGTATGATTGAAAAGACAAAGGGCAATCCATCCTGTAAGACCTTGGTTGGTAAATGGTGACAAAACTGCGCTAATCTCACACACATTTATGTAATACCTCACACTTTCATACAATATCTCACTCTCAATTGAGCCATTAATGATGGGCAACATGTGAAATGGAGACAAGGTATGTGTGTGATTTCTGCACACCTTAGACTTATTTTTCCAACTGTGTCATAGTGCTGGACAGTTCAACACACTATCGGTACTTAACGGACCCACAGATGATTTCTTTGCCTGAAGAAATTGAACTGTCACCTGAGCTTGGTCTTGGTTATGCCTTAATCCTTTCATGTATATATTAATCAGCGGCAGCCCTCCTGTGTGTTTTAAAGTCCCTGCGGACTGTGGCAGCCCGGTGTGTTTATATTTTTCTGACCTCCCGTCAGCTGAAGTTCAGTGGCAGAGAAACAGTCACAGTCGATTTGTTTTTCAAGCAATGTACTCCATTTGTTAAATTTAGATGAAGAATAAATGATTTATCTACTGTATCTGTCATTAATATCAACAATCTATTTTAATAATCAATGCAATATAAAAAAAGAAGCAGAAATCGAGAGAGAGAGAGAGAGAGAGAAAGGAGAGAAAGAAAAAAGGTATAAAAATAATAGTATAAGCTTTTGAAGAGTAAAATAGTAAGAATACACAAATTTCATTTTTATCTACTAAGTATCTGCTTCAATGCATTCTTACTCAATGCATATGACTTAGATCTAGATCTTGACTCTACAGCTTGATACAAAGGCGATCCATGTCTAGATCTAGGCTAGATCTAGATCACATCTCACTTCAAGATAGATCTTATGAATATCATAAGATTTATTGGCGTTTTGCCAGTCATCCAAATCTAGATCTAATCCTGTTTCAATGCCTGATTCCTAATTACACACTTTCTTAGACTCTAGCAAAACAAGTTCAAAAGCGAGTGAATGAGACAGCAGGAGTGCAATAGCAATCCATGAAGCAGAAGGAACAGTCTTGTGCCATTGACATACAAGCACCATGCAACACGCTGAGTAGCTGCCTCAAAACACGTGCTAACACACCCTAAGTGTCACAGAAACCTCATTTGATTCGTCAGTGAGGTTCCAATCTATTGTTAGATCATGTACGTTATTTTATGCACCAATGACAACCCACCAAAACAGGGGTTGTTTCCTGTGTCGGTTTCTGTCAGTCTGAACAGTAACAGTGCTAAGGGCCAAGTGTTGGTTTCTGTCACTCTAAACCTTAGGTGGCGGTCTTTGGCATGTCAGTTTCTGTCAGTTTAAACATGAAAGGGTTAATATGAAAAAAAGGGTGCAGTCAGGGAAGCCAAAGATTTTCGTAATAAAGGTAGATTGCATGTCAGCTCATAGTTTTAGTTCACATTAAGAATGACAAATTACACAGCAAAATGACCATACTGGAGGACTACTTCGTAATACTGGAAATTTCATTTACAAGGTTTTTTTAAATAATGTATTTTCAGTCCATGAAAAACTTACTTTTCATCATTCATCACAATAGCATCCCTCTGCATCTCTATAAAAGTCTGTTTCACTAACAAATTCTCTCCCCTAGCCATCATGCGTTCAATGCGCGTTGTTCGGCAGTTGTGCATGCTGGTGCGCACAGCACGTGTCAGAAACTGAGACAGAAGACCAACTGACCAACTGTCTGGCAAAAGCTGTAAGACCTGAAACAACAGAGCAAGCACAACAACTGAAAACCATTGGCTTATATTGAATGAATTTATAACTTAATTCTGTCCATGCAGAACCCAAGACGTTTGGTCATTATGTGTGATTACTCAGCTTATTATCAAATTTGTCAAAGTTATATGAAACAATAGTGGAAAAAAAAACTTTGAACATTTTGCAGATGTCTTCAGATAATGCCTTCAATTATTTGTAAGTTCTCATGCGAAAAAATTTCATGAAACAAAAAGGCACCAAAATCCTTGAAATAATAAACTCAAGCTTCATAACAGACCTGAATTAAGACAACGTATGGTCTCAAATGCCTGAAATTGTATTATTTGAACTTAAATGTACACAATTCGGAACATTACAATACTATCATATCCATATTGAAATTCCCAAACTTTCATTCATTTAAATAACACCTTTTTTTCTGTTCACCCTGGAAACTTAGCTCTGACCAATCAGCCATAACATAATATTCTACACAGAGTTCATTCACTTCTGTGTAATTCATCTTTATATGAAGATCATGTCTCTGATAGAAAAGCAGATAAAAAAAAAAATGAAGGTCTGTTTCTCACCTTGATGGTGTCAAATTCTGCAACAGTGCTGTTGAGTAAAGCCATAGCTGGTGCCACCAGAGTGTCCCGGCGTCTAAAGGCAGAGGGCAGATAGTACATGTAAAATTCAAGTCGGAAATCCATTCACACATTGTTTTCTTTACTACCTCACTGTGTTTTTTGTTTGTTCCGTGGTGCATTAGAGTCAGTTATAATTATCAGGTGTGGCAAGCTTCACTGCCTTATTGTTCATAATACAGCCTGTTTTTATTGACACAATCTTCTTACACGTAATACACAACATGTACAAAATGACGTCCTAATATCATACTTCTCATTCTTGCCAGTAAGGTTATTTATGACGGTAATTAAGAGAAGGATAGGCTATAAGCTCTCCTCTGGATATAGCCAATTTCAAACATTAAATGGAACAAAAGTATATACTGACTATGACATGGTTATCCCATACAATGCTTATATCCTGCAGTTTAGCCACTGATCTCTTTGAAACAAGAATGAGCTAATTTTTTATTATTTTTTCCGTGGCTCTCCTTCTGATTTTGCATACATACTAAAATGGAGAAAACTCTGGTGAAATGACAATTTAAGTGGCTTGAAGAACAGCATTTTTTCCCATCATTTCTTGCAAGAGTGTAATACATCATTCGGTATGGAGTTGCACATCCACATTGATCATTGACTATGATCTTTTCTTGTTCTCAGTGACCTAAAGTTTAACTCAAAGAGTGGAAGTCAGATCTAAAGTTCAAAACAACAGAAATTGTTATGGATCATTACATAATTATTACATAAGTTTTAAGGCAGACAATGCACTCACTCATAGGTGGGATCCAGGTAGACACTGAGCAAGATGTGGTACAATCGCTTACGATAACCAGGTTCTTTGCCTTGAGAGTTCACTTGGCAGTAGTTTTCAGCTGCTCCATAGTCTTTCAATTTGTGCACCAACAGTCGCAGAGCTTTGTCATGTTCTTCCAGCTGCAGATGGCAGATCAATCATATTTGAGAAATAGCTCAGTTTCATTTTTCAGACTATCTTCATACCCCCTATAAATTTCATCATGTGTACTATACATGTTATTCATCATGAAGCAAATGAAATGACAGACATCACATACTCTCCAGTGTTGATAGATGTTTACACATCAAATAATGGCAATGGCTTCCTCTAGTTCACCTTCATGTGACATAATTGTTTTTTTCTGTTCTTCATATTATTTCTTCCTCAATATTTGTCTCTAATTATTCTAATTATTCCTTTCTCTCCTTTACTATTTTGCTTAAAAGGCCATAAAGTGAGCTGACATATTGCCACAATCATGTTACATTGGCAAAATATTGTTGCAATTTCACTTTGCTAAATGATGACAACATCACAGTGTTAAGAAAGAGGGTTTCTGTTTACTTCCTCCTCCCATTCAGTCAATCATTTAAAGCAAAATTTTGAAGATAAACAGGTTGAGCAGCAGCAATTGCATACTGACCTTGCCATAAAGAATAGCACACTCTGCATGCATGTCCTTTTCCTTGGCCTTGCCTAGAATGAGTTGTACT
This sequence comes from Peronia verruculata, assembly GCA_038406235.1. Classification (NCBI taxonomy): domain Eukaryota; kingdom Metazoa; phylum Mollusca; class Gastropoda; order Systellommatophora; family Onchidiidae; genus Peronia; species Peronia verruculata. The sequence continues at coordinate 1,484 of JBCAUA010445374.1, read as the reverse complement.
CTGTACAGGTTGGACATTTGCAGCATGTGACGTAGCTTGGATCTGGCAAAAAGCAATGCATATCATAAAATGTCAATGTGTGCGTCACTGATCTTACAGAGAGCAAGACAGTTCTGTGTAGATAAGTTTTCACAGGAGAGCATGCATTTTATTAGCAACCACCTGGTAGCTGTTATGTGCTAACATTTCTCCACCTAGTAACTACATCGGCAGTGTGGGGATGCCTGAATGTCAACTTAGTGAAAGAAGTGGGATATTTGTAACTAACATGAAAAAAATGCCCATGTGTGACGAGCAAAGTGAGTATGTGTATGGAAAACAAAGGCTGCCAGGAAATAAAATATTTTTAGCCTCAATTAACTAAGTTGGCTATAATTTATGGCTTTTACAATAATGGATCTCTTCGTGAAACAATAAGAATTATTTCAGAAATGGCATGATCAACTGCAATCAGTTCACTCCAAAGTAATCATCAGTAAAAAATTATAGGATACTATTTGTGCAATCATACTTAGTGAGTTCATGACTTCATTAAATGTGTGTAGAATTACCTCAAATCTCCGCCATGAGATTTTCATGAAATTACTCAAAAGTTCAGCTATTTAATAAAAATCATGCGGTTAGAATCTTCACCGCAATAAATATGGTTGGTGTCGCAAGCAACCCACTCAAGTTAGTCTGAGTACTTTTCTCACCAGAGTGTAAAAACTGATGTCAAATTACTACACACAAGAGTTTTTTTTTGTGGGATCTTTGCAGATTTTATCTGCATTTCTATTGATCAGTTTGACTCAGGATGGTCTCACAGGATGTATTTCTAGCTCACCTTGAAGGGGTAAACAAAAAAAACAAAAAAACAAAAAAAAGAAATTCAGTATTAAGTAAATTTCACACTTATAGGGAATGTTTGCGACACTGCCGATATGTATTTGATCTGATTCATTAAACTCACTTCAGAAAGGAGAAATAAAGAGGGAAAGGCCACATCATAATGACATTAACAAGAAAAGTAATTATACCTAGCAATATCTAATTCTTCTTTCTTTGCATTATTGGAGTCCATTAATTTGAGAACAGCCTCCAGATATAACACAGCCAAGTGGGTGTGGTACCTTTCTTTCTGCAAAAACAAAAACACAACATTTGATTCACCAAGAGTGGCAAACTTGCTGCCACTTACCCTAGATTACTAACAAACAAGACATCTTGACCAAGCTAATACTGCAATAATGAGTGCATGGCCTTAGTAAAAATGATCCACAAGTTGTGGCAACAATACAGTTACCATCCTGCACAACTGGATTTCATATTAAATCATTTTGTTGCAGTATAATTTCTTAAAGTCAAGCCCACTTTGAAAAGAATTTTATGGTATACTCAATTGAACATTGTGCCTACAACTGCATCGGACACCTAAAATGATTTCAAATTACTCTTGGCATATCTCTAAAAAAAAGACGGGGGGGGGGGGGGGGGGGGGGGGG